>JAXCGZ010007650.1:87500-100000 GCA_037179515.1 Halocaridina rubra
TGCTCGCATAAATACTGGGTCAGAGAGCATTATAATAACTGTTGTATACAACCCACCAAGGAACCAAAATAGGCTTGAAATTTATGAGGAAAGTCATATAGGTACGATTGAAGTCATAAACTCAGTTGTTAACATGGCGCGGGAGAAAAAATGTAGGATTTTGATTATGGGAGACTTTAATCATAAAGAGATAGATTGGATAAATCTTGACCCACACAGTGGTGAGGACTCCTTTGGGGCAAGATTCCTAGATTGCGTACAAGGGAATTTCCTACACCAACATGTAATGGAACCAACAAGAGCCAGGGGTGGGGATGAGCCATCACTACTTGATCTGGTGTTCACAGATAATGTGTTGGATATTGAAAATATTGAGTATGAACCACCAATTGGAAAGAGTGACCACTGTGTGTTGTTGATGGAGTATATCATTGAAGACATTCTTCCTGAGAGTAGAGGCACTGAGGACATGAGGAGGAACTATCAGAAAGGAGATTACATCAAAATGAATGAGCTTTTTGCAGTTATTGACTGGAGAACCTTATTTTACAACAAATCTGTACAAGAAATGTATGACATCTTTTGTGAGAAATATGGGAAGATTGTAGATTGCTGCATACCTGTCACCAAAGTAGGTGTAATTCATGCCAGAGAGAAATGGTTCGATAATGGGTGTAAAAGAGCTAAGGAGTGGAGAGACAAATGCTGGAAAAGGTATAGGAGGAGGAAAAACATAAATGCCTGGCAAACCTACAAAAGAGCAAGAAATGACTACCTAAGTAAAAGGAGAGAGGCAGAGAAAGATTATGAGAGGGACATCACCAGGAAGGCGAAAGAAAATCCCAAGCTTTTCCACAGCTTTATCAGAGGAAAACTGAAGGTAAAAGAACAGGTTTTAAGGCTAAAGAGAGCGGATGGAAGCATCACTGAGACGGACGAAGAGATCTGCAAAGAATTGAACAAGGAGTTTCAGTCAGTATTTACAGTAGAAAATACCCCACCCCCTCAGATTGCAGTGATAGAAGCTCAAGGGCCGGTATTAGAGAACATCAACCTTACAGCCACAGAGGTATGCAAAGCGCTGATGGATTTAGATGTTCATAAAGCTACAGGTCCTGATGACATATCCCCTCATGTGCTTAAAAAATGCGCAAACACAATATCAGTGGCACTAAGTATCATATTTAAGGAGTCATTGGAGTCGGGGGAGATTCCAAGATGCTGGAAACAAGCAAATGTGATACCTATCTTCAAAAAGGGAAGGAGGGATACGGCTCTGAACTATAGACCAGTTTCCTTGACCAGCATAGTTTGCAAAGTTATGGAGAAACTACTAAGGAAACATATCTCTCTTCACTTGGAATCCTTCAACTTTTTGTCAGTGAGGCAACATGGCTTCAGAGAAGGAAGATCAACAGTAACAAACTTATTAGAATTTTATGATGAGGTAAGCCAAATCTTACAGGAAAGAGAGGGCTGGGCAGATTGCATATTCCTAGACTTCCAGAAAGCGTTTGACACTGTTCCACATGGGAGACTTATTAGAAAGCTGCAATCAATGGCTAGAATAGGTGGAAATGTCTTGGAATGGATAAAAACTTACTTAGAAGGAAGGGAACAGAGGGTTAGAGTAAGACACCCAGTGTCTGAATGGAGAAGAGTTAGTAGTGGAGTTCCACAGGGTTCAGTTTTAGGGCCACTTTTGTTCCTTGTATATGTAAATGACCTACCAGAGTCTGTAAATTCATTCATGAATATGTTTGCAGATGATGCAAAGATTGTGAAGAAAGTAAAAAACGAGAACAATGGTAGAGAACTTCAGGAGGATCTAAATAATTTGCATGAGTGGTCAGAAAAGTGGCTAATGAAATTCAATACCTCAAAATGTAAGGTAATGAGAATGGGTACAAGTGCAAGAAGGCCCAAGCTTGACTACTCGGTGGCTGGAGTACAACTTCAGGAGACAGAAAATGAGAGAGATCTAGGAGTAAACATATTGGCAGATTTGTCTCCAGAAATACATATAAATGGCGTAGTAAGGGCAGCATATGCATTCTTATCAAATGTAAGGGTAGCCTTCAGGCACATGGACAAGGAAATGTTCAGAAATATTTATGTAACCTATGTGAGGCCAAAACTCGAATATGCAGCCCCCTTTTGGAATCCGCACTTGAAAAAGCACATAGCTAAGCTTGAAAAAGTTCAAAGACATGCCACGAAACTGGTGCCAGAAATACGCAATCTCGGTTATGATGAGAGGCTGAGGGAATTAGACTTGCCATCACTCGAAGCTAGAAGAGTAAGGGGGGATATGGTGACAGTCTTTAAATTCCTTCATGGTTATGATAGAGTGGATAGGGATCGATATTTCGATATGGCTGGCTCTAGAACTAGAGGTCATAGTTTGAAGCTTCGGAAGAAAACTTGTTTGCAGGATGTAAGGAAATACTTTTTCAGTGTAAGAGTAGTTGATAATTGGAATTCGCTAAGCGAGGAGGTAGTTAATGCTACCTCAATCCATAGTTTTAAGGACAGGTATGATAAGTATCACTAAGTCTAAAAATGGAACCGATCAGGAGACGGGAAGATACGAGCTTTGGGCTCTTTCCCGTAAACACAAGTAGGTAATCACAATTAGGTAATCACACACACACATATATATATATATATATATATGCATATATATATATATATATATATATATATATATATATATATATATATATATATATATATATACAAGAATGAATGCTTTAAGTAAATCAAACACATAATAAAATTAATTAAATAATACTAACCAATGGAAAGCTAAATACAGAAAAGAAAAATACATTAATAAACACAAACGAGAGACAAGCCATTAAACAAAATGAATAAAAAAATAAAAAGAGTAATACATGCACGTAGTACACAATATCGACGTTAAGAGTATGCGTATATATTCCAAAACTTAAATCTATAGTTATAGAATATTTTTTAAATGCCTCAATGCAGTCACATGCTTAACCTTTAAAGACCTACAGAACCTTTTCTCTTTAAAAGCATTAAAGTCAACAATACAATTCACATCATGTTAGAGGATTCGAAAATACATGTAAACTTGTTAATTGAATTAAATGGACGCTTTAATCAAAACAAATACATATCCGGTCTATCACTCTGCTAACAGCCGACGACGTGACGTTTACGTACAACCCGACTACTAGAGGGCGCCACTGCATCCAAATTTTAACGGCCGACGGCTCTTATGTATTAGCTCTCCTTAAATATTTACACTTAAAATCACATCAGAGCTAAGCTATACGAACCCCCTCTGCGCCTTTGGCCATTTAGACTTAAATGCATTGACGGATATTGTAATGAATCTCATCTGCCTACATATAATTGCAGTAATCCCCCTTGTATGCGGGAGGGCCGAGTCAAAGCATAATCTTTGCTCTTTAAGGGAATAGTATATGAAAGGGAACACCAAGGCCCCTCGCTCCACCCCATGGAAACCGAGCACGCTCAGTTTTTTCCTGGATAAGACCTTCTCATCGTACAATTAAAGAACGAAAGAAAAAAGAAAATGAAGAACAGGAGAGAAAGAGAGAATCAACACAGTTAAAACAGGAAAGAAAAGATGTAGAATAAAGGAAAGAGAGAATGCACTATGGGAGGCAGAGGACGCTTGAGTCCAAACTTGGAAGAAATGAATGTGACATATTTATAAATAAGGGATCAACCAGCGTAGTGCTTAAAATTCTTGAATCGGGACGTGACAGACCAGCTATCGAGGCCACCGTGGGGCGCAAGGGAGGGCAGCCAGCCTAAATCCCATAGCTCCAATTTGTATGTACCTACCCAAAAGCTGGGTACTAATAGTGGCACATAAAACGTAAAAATATTATGAGTATGTCTGTGATCTCTGAAGTCAAGATGCGTCTTTATTTCTGTTTTACTATCAAGACTAAAAATTAATGAACAGTCCATTATATAGGAATATATCTGGATTCGGTTTTACGTCACGAGCTCCCTTTTCTACTAAGGGCTAGGACGGTTGCCTTCTTACGAAGGACCTGTTTTGGCAGATGTAATCGTTACCCTGAGTGTATGCCCTTACTAACCTCAGTCCGTGACGGGGCGCGAACCCTCGACCTGCCGCCTCAGAGTCGCAGACGCTACCATTTTGCCACGGAGACTACATATATAGGAATATATCTAATATTTCTTTTAGCAAATGAGAAACGAAAATAATGTACTCCATGTAATTTTGAATAAAATTTAGTGTGATTTTCGCCCAGTCAGCAAATTCATATATAAATAAATAAATTTAAGTATACAGAGTAGGCCAAAAGTGACATTTTAAATTTTTTTCCCACCCATCATATTGTGGAATTACCACACTGTAGGCATACAGTTCTTATAAGTCGCGTTGGTATTAAAGAGTGATTACTAGCAAGGGCCTCAGCGAGGGAATCCCTCACCTAAAAGGGGTGACGAAATTAAAATGCTTAAAAATTCAGATTTTTTTTTGGCGCATCCTGTTTATTTTACTCAGTTTTGAACATTGTCAGATACACATTTGGACATATAATTCCTCGTGCTCTACCTCCCGTTAACAATTTCAACGATAAATAATATAGTGTACCATCTACCCTCAATTTTCTATTATAGTAAGATAAGTTAAGTTTATTTTCATAACCTAACCTAACCTAACCTAACACTGCGTTGAGCTGTAATCACCCCATGTTAAGTAGTTTGGTAAGAAAGATTTTTCCTTGTAGATCGCATTCTGACTTAGGGAAATTAGAATATATGGTGGTAGACCGCATACTATAACAGCTAGAATTCTTTAACATGTTGATGTTTAACTGTATGTATTATTAGTTCAATTACATGTCTACTTATAAGTTACTTTTACTTTTAAAGGAATAACCACTGTACAAAAACGGAAATAAATGTTTGTTTGTTTGTTGTTTGATGTTGTTTAAATTATATCGTAACATTATTAATCCCCATTCGAATGGGGTTGGACACAGACACATCTGAACAGGGTAATAGAGACTGGATGCACCTTCTAACAGCCCGCAATGGGTTCGAAAACGGGTATGTCACTTCCCGAGTAGAACACTCTAACCACTGCACTACTGCGGTCCCTCCAGAAATTCTTTGGCATAATACGTTATATTCTACTCCTAGAATTTAACACCTCTAAGATAAAGGGAATTGGGTATTCAAAGTACAGTTTTAAGGTGGAATTTACGACATGAAATGTGCAAAGGAAAAATATTCTAATTTGGCAGAATTCAAGTGACGTATGACTGTTAAATTGCAACCAACGAAAAAATGGCATCTTTATTACAGTCATTTTCGTAACTAGGTACTGAGTATACGCAAACTCGTAAAATACGCTTAAGTCATCATCACATTACCGAAAAATTGCATATTATTTCCGTGACTTCTATAGAGCGATCGCATATTCGATGTGAAAGGTCAATAAATAATAATAAATTTTTTATTTGTCTGGAAAAAGAAACTGATAACTTTCGTAACTGTCAGGAACAGATATTTATCTACGTTTGAAAAGACATAAAATACGATAAAAACAAACAATATGTTTTTATTTATGTCAGTTAAAAGAAACTAATAAAGTTGGTAAATGCAGAGAACGAATATATTTTCCTTGGAAAAAAAAATAAATAAACACATATCGTAAGTTAAAAAAAAAAAAATCTTTCTTGCTAAAATAATACATGGATATTATACGGGTAATATGCGCTTCACGTGAGCAAGTACGAAATATATGGTTGATTTTTACGACTGTAATATACTACCTATATAATATCATATAAGTATACTTATAAGTCAAGAAAAATTTATATATATATATATATATATATATATATATATATATATATATATATATATATATATATATATATATATATATATATATATATATATATATATATATATATATATATATATATATATATATATATATATGCATGTATATGCATGTATATATATATATATATATATATATATATATATATATATATATATATATATATATATATATATATATATATATAAGAGCTTCAAAACATACATATACTATAAATAGTTGACGATATACATATCAAACATGCATAGAGAATGAATAGTTATAAATAAGACATAAACATATATACAGCTTAAAGAGATATATAAATAAGCACACACACACACACATACACAAATATGATCTCTTTAAGACTACAGCATATGCACGGACAAACTCAAACAAACACAAACACATACACAATTATATAAGAGTGAGGGAAACACAGTTAGCTATTCAAATAAATATATTACATACATACATTCGGAATAAACAGATACATTACTGAATATATATATATATATATATATATATATATATATATATATATATATATATATATATATATATATATATATATATATATATATATATATATATATATATATATGAAGAACACATCAACATATGCATACACAAACATATACACGCACAGACAGCCATCATAAGAGAATGGGAAACAAAGAATTATGACCTATCTGTCAAAAACACATCAAATGCCGTGACAGGGCGGCAAGATCTTGCATTAGATACGCCTGTTTTCGCCAATTCGGAATAGGATGGGAGGAAATTGGGTGTGTAATGGGACAGAAGGAGGAGGAGAAAGAGGAGGATATAGAGAAAAATGATGATAGGAAGAGAATGAAGGAGGGAGTAGAAAATAATTGGAGAAGATGTAGAGAAATGGGTAAAAAAATGCAAAAGAATGATGAATAAAGGCAGAAGAGGAGGGGGGGATGTAGATAATGGTAAAAGGGGAAGAGAACAATATGATAATCAGGGAAAATGGAAAGAGGTAAATGCAGATTTAGGTAAAATGAAAAAGATGTATGAGGAACAGAATACAAGGAACAGACAAGAGAGGAAAGAGTACCAGAGGGAGGAGGAGGATGATGAAAAAAAAGTAAAATGAAGAAACGGGAAGAAAATAAAAGAAAGAGTAGACGAAATAGGAGGGGAAATAAATAGAGAAATAGGAAAAAATGTAATAAGTAGAGAATAGAAGGAGGTGTGGGATTAATAGTAGGAGGAGGATTAGGATAGAGAGGAAAAAAGATGAGTGGAAGAAGGAAGAAAAAGGAAAAGATAAAAGGTCGCGTTGGAGTCATAAGGAGGAGGAAGATGATGAAAAAAAATGGATAAAAGAAGAGGAAGAGAACAGGAAGAATAATAGAAGCAGAAGAAGGTATAACATGAAAGAGAAGAAGAAGGTGAATGAAGAAAAAAAGAGAATAACCGAAATGAAATATTAAAGAAAAAAAAATAGAAAAAATAAAAACAGAAAATGAATACCAAGAAACAAATGCTACTATCCGGTTTTGAGATCCCGGCGTCTGATAAAAGCAACTATAACTAAAACAATAGTTTTGGGATTTTCTTCTTCTTCTGCCTTTCCGTTGATAAGATAATAATAAC
Source organism: Halocaridina rubra (assembly GCA_037179515.1). NCBI lineage: Eukaryota > Metazoa > Arthropoda > Malacostraca > Decapoda > Atyidae > Halocaridina > Halocaridina rubra. The sequence continues at coordinate 95,002 of JAXCGZ010007650.1, forward strand.
CATAAAAAAAAGAATACTTCAAAACACAGAGAGGAAAATCACAAAAGAAGTTGAGATTTAATTCATGGCCGGAGGGTATATTTTGGTATATTTCATGGCTTCGAGTAAAAATGGCAAAAGAAGTTGCCATTTGTATTTCAAAGCAGAGAGAAAATAGCAGAAGTTGTGATTTTAATACATGACCCAAAGAGTATATTTTGGTATATTTCAAAGTAGCGAGAGAAATCGTAAAGGAAACTGTGATTTAAAACATGACTCGGAGAGCATACTTTGGTATATTTCAAAGCATTACAAAAATATCGCATATGCAGACGTAACTTAATACATGACAGTAAGGATATAATTGGATATATTTCAAGGCAAAAAAAAAAAAAAGAGCAAATCGCAAGAATAATTGCGATTTAACATATGACTGAGAGGGTATACGAGTATTCTGGCGTATTGTAAAGCATATAAAAAAATAATTTGCAACAGAAATTTTAATTTACTACATGCCCTCGAGGGTATATTTGGGTATATTTCAAAGAATAAAAAATCACAAAAGAAGTTGCGATTGTATACATGAAAGGAGGGTATATTTAAGTGTTTCAAAGCTTAAAGAAATTCTCAAGATATTGTGATTTTAGGCGCAAAGGAAAATACAAAGAAAATGAAAAGAGACGTTACGATTTTATACATGAAGGGCAGGTATATTTAGGTATATTTCAAAGTTTTAAGAAAATCGCAAGAGATGTAATGACTTCATACACGAAGGAAAAGTATATATATGTAAATTTTAAAGTGTAAATAAAATCACAAGTGCCATTGTGATTTAATACATAACCTGGAGGGTATATTATGATATATTTCAAAGCATATAGAAAAGCGAAAATAGCCTCAGCAGTTATAATGAAATACAAGACCAGGTTAGTATATTCGAGTATATTTCAAAACAGAAAAAAAAAATCGCAAATGAAGTTGTGATTTTATACATGACTCCAAAGCATTCAGAAAATCATCGAAGTTGTGTTGTGACACGTGACAAGGAGATATTATTATTATTATTATTATTGTTGTTGTTATTATCATCATTATTCATCTTTTTCTTGTTAATTATTATTATAATTATTATTATTATTATTATTATTATTATTATTATCATCATTATTATTATTACTTTTACACGAGACGAGGTATTGTCTCCAGGAAAATTTACATAAAAGGGGCAATACTATCCTCTCCTCCATATTCCCAAGTGGAGCTGGCAAAAAGAAGTACTATGAATTCCTGTGTAGGATTCCATAGAATATATCTGTATCTATGGAGGTTACTGTAGTGTGGTTTGTGAGACTTTGAACACAAATTTCCTGTCTATTCAGTTTCGCTAAGCTGGTTAACAGATATGCCAAAGTTTAACTAAAAACAGTGATTATTATTATTATTATTAATGTCCTGTAACCACCATTAAATTTCCACAACTGTGAAAATTAAACAGAAATGGATATTACCACATACAGGCACATTCAACGGTAAGTATTCTGCGGCTGCCTATTACATATTGTGTGATTTTAGCAATATCATCAATATCTCACAATATTTAAAGACTGGTTTAAGGTCAAAATCGATTCAGATGGTTTGGTTAAAGTGTGTCCCGAAGGTTAGTTATTTTTATCACACGATTTGCTGGTATACACATGAAGCCAATCAATACAGTTTAACGACATAGGTATATAATCTGATGTGTGTTTACAGTGTAAATCAGTTATAGGACATTGTATTGTACTAAAACAACTTCACGACTGGTGTGAAGATGTGGCTTCATCAGAAGTCGATCAAATTTCCAATATATTAGTGTTTCTTTTATTTATTTTTATTTTATTTTAACAAGAGTTGCCGAACGGGAATGTTTGAGAAAAATCCAAGGCCCAGGTTGTTCAACAAGATATTCGACCGTGCTGAAGCAATGGTTATTCATCTTTTAAAGCTTCTTTTTATGTGTAATTCCAAATAAACCATAAAATTACACGATGATCAAGGAAAAGGCCATTAAAAAACCCCTAGAGATTACGACACTAAAAAGCGAAGGAAGAGTTTTCACTATTTAAAGTAAGTCTTCTTAACCAATGGGCTGCAGTAGTTACCGATTGCCAAAATTATGAAGCCCATCTCGGGTCATTATAAAGGGTGTCCAACCTTAATTCTTCAGCTCCAACTTGTATGCGTCCACCCCCATAATGGGGATATATAGCGAAATAAAACGCAGAAAAAAAATTGGCAAAATATATTTTTAAATACGAACTAGTTTGACAAGTCTTCCTTCAGTTACGGTTCTCTTTCTATGCCTACATGAACACCGAATATTCTTGAATATTCGTTACAAATGTATCATCATCCCTTCACATCTGAAAAGTCACAATACTCCCCATCTCTATTTCTCTTTATGTTTTCTTCGTGCCCAGGCTCGATGAGAGTAGATTTTTTTTTCATTTTTGGCCTGTCCTGGTGTCACAATCATAAAAAAAAAGCAGATGTCAAACGTGGGCTCAAGCCCACCGCAAGGGCAACAGGAAGGGTATCCAACCTTAATCCACCAGCTCCAACGTGTCTGTTTCTACCCTCTATTCGACTGGGGACTGTGATAACTAAAAACGCGGGTCCTTCTTGAAATGAGAACAAGAGTAGGGCCTTATCTATGATGTGGAGGGAACTCTCAAAATACTAACTATGGATATCCTTCATCTGTGTTCTACAGAAAAACAAATAGTGTAAACATAATGATAAAGTGAACTTGTTTACGAATAGTAAAGACCTTCGTGAATTACTATGTGCAAACAAAATATTTTGGGTAACATGGAGAATTCTTAGGCAGACAATTGTGGCGTCTGTTATTAAATATAGAATACAAAGCTAAATGCAAGGAGCAGACAACAAGGAACCAAAAAAAATCATGAAAATGATAAAACTCCATTATGAAATATCTCAAACATCCAATCTTAATTTCCTAGATTAAAAATTACTCTAGAGCATAACAGCGTATTTTTCTTTTCTTGTCAGTAACGCAGCTTACTGCAATTTCATGGCTTCTATAAGCATAGTTGGAGAAGGCTTTGTTTGCGTGCTAGAGTCATGGCGCTTATCTCTCTTACCCTTGTTGTAGTTCTAATTCCAATTTTCTTCTTCTTCTCTCACCGCTGCATCACCCTTTTTTTAAACCTTCTCCTTTTACTTCTTCTAATGCTATTACTCCACCTCCTCCTCCTACCACCTTGGCAATGAAGTATTAGCGTGTTTTGGAAGTAAGTATTAAAGTTTGTTAGTCCCTGTGTCTGGGGACATGGAGAACATGAGTGTGTCCCAGACCCAGGTAATAATGACATGTCTGGCCACAGAGAAAAGAGAGGGAGGCTGATCCAAGGGTATCATTTGCCGATGTCGCTATGATTGCCTTTTGCTCTCTCTCTCCTCTCTCTCTCTCTCTCTCTCTCTCTCTCTCTCTCTCTCTCTCTCTCTCTCTCTCTCTCTCTCTCTGTAAGAGTATATTGAGTATGCTCTTCTACTTATGTAGCATGGCAACGATGTGCACATCTGAGTACAGTACGTTTGCATGTATACATGACGGGCACTGGAATACATATTTTTTTCCGACTTCTAAGAGTCCAGGATGTGTGGAGGGGAAGTGGCTTAGGGGGGCTAAGGTAGGGCAGGGGACGAGAGTAGTATGATGCCAAGATGAGTCGGGGGGGGGGGGTTGCTTCTGTCATACTAGGGGTGTAAAGGATATTAGCAATTTAGAGTGGTGACGTGTAAAGCTGCTAATTTGTGTCAGTTTATGTCAGCATATGTCAACAAAATGATTACACATCTTCGATATCTAACTTAGTAAGCTGATTCTGAGCATGGCACAACATCATACAGGTAATTCCGCCATCAAACAAGGTTCACAGGAAGAAAAACGTCATATCAAGCTGCATTTAGTAATAGGAAATTCTCTTAAACAGAAAAAAAAATAGGGAAAATCTTCAATTAACAACGTTGTGGTTAGGTTAGGTAAAATTAGGTTAATATATAACATTGTTAAATCAAGTGTGAAAAAGATGAACGGCTGCAAGATCGATCATAATTACGAGTGAGGAAGACTTACCTTTACACATCCTTAAATTCTATGTGAATATAAAGAAACACTCATCATAAATCTAATTAAAATAGGCGTATTGCATCATATCAGGGCATCGAAATAACCATATACAAATCTTCAAGTGAGAAACTGTAATATAACAAAAATGCATTCAGAAAGAATGCGTTCATTCCTAGTACAGCAGTTAGCTGTAAGGTCGACTTCTTTCTTAGACCTTCAGTGGTGTCGTTAGTAGCGCCTTGGCACAGTAATTATGTGTCTTAGGTTCGAGTCCTGGTCGGGGTAAAGTACGATTGATGTATATTATGTTAATGTACTTATTTGATTATATATATATATATATATATATATATATATATATATATATATATATATATATATATATATATATATATATATATATATATATATAATATATATATATATATATATATATATATATATATATATAAAGTCTTCAAGCATAGGTATATATATATATATATATATATATATATATATATATATATATATATATATATATATATATATATATAGAGAGAGAGAGAGAGAGAGAGAGAGAGAGATAGAGACAATCCCCTATCACAAAGCTAATAACAAGATTTGAGGGAAGATAAATTTTTTATTAATAATCAAACGATCCAAAATTATTATAGAATGACCCATACACTAATATCCTAAAAGCTAACAGAAATTTATAGGTAAATTCTTGAAATTTATCTATGCATTACGCAATTGTTTCGATGCTTAAATATTACAAAAAAGTGTTCTCTCTCTCTCTCTCTCTCTCTCTCTCTCTCTCTCTCTCTCTCTCTCTCTCTCTCTCTCTCTCTCTCTCTCTCTCTCTCTCTCTATATATATATATATATATATATATATATATAT
>JAXCGZ010007650.1:105000-117500 GCA_037179515.1 Halocaridina rubra
ATAAATACACATATATCTTACTAGGTAAGCAAAAATATTTAATACATAAATATGTTCATTTCTGGTCTGTGTGTGTCTCAATATACATAAGTTTTAAAGAATTACATAAACACACACACATATATCTTACAAGGTAAATATAAAATAATATATAACCAGAAGATAAGATCACGTTTGTGTTTAGCTCTCTCTCTCTTCTCTCTCTCTCTCTCTCTCTCTCTCTCTCTCTCTCTCTCTCTCTCTCTCTCTCTCTCTCTCTCTCAGCTCAAATCAAGATTTCGTGGAAAATTTCAATATCTATAACTTGTAATTTTTTTTATATGATTCGTATATTTTCGTTCTGTGTCATTTCGAATCGACATGAAACACGAGTCTTATTACAAATAAACAAATTGTAAACAAATAACAAAGTAATTTTCTTTCATATCACTGACATCTTCACTTAATAACAGTTTTTGCTTTTTTTTTGTTTTTGTTTTTTATCTGGAAAAGAGGAAATTAACGTAAAATTTATCTTTTCTTTTTCATTTCTAAATGTTGTTGTTTTTTTTACAGGGTGGGTCAAAATGAGTATAGAGTTTCCTAAGTCACGGTGGTATTGAAGAGTAGTGGTCATTTGGATGGGCCTCAAAGAGGTGATCCCTTATGCAGAGGAGAAACAAAAGAAAAATTAAAACTATATTCAACCTTTGGGCCACCCTGTATATTCATTATATAAAACTCAGTTTTATATTTTTGCCATATGTGAGTTTCAGTTATACATAAAATTCGGCTTTTTTTTTGTCGTTTCTAAATGTTGTGTTTCATACACTCGTTATATAAAACTCAGTTTATTATATCCGTTAAATAAAATAAAAAACTTAAACTACTCGTTATATAAACCTCAGCTTCACGTATAGTTATCTAAACGTAGTTTCATATATTCGTTATATATAACTCTGCTTATTAAATTTGTTACATAAAACTTTCAGTTTTAATTATTCGCCTCTAAATGTTAAGCTTTACATATCTGTTCTATAATCTCACTTCTATGAATTTATTATAAAACACTAAGCTTTACATTACAGTTTTACATTTTTGGTGCCTGAAACTAAATTTTTTATATTCGATACATAAAACTCGTTATACAGTATTATAACGTATTCGTTATATATACACAAATTTACGTATTCGTTGCTAAATGCGGAGTTTTATAAATTAGTCATACAAAAGTCTATTTTATATAATTATATAAAACTTGGTTTTACGTATTCTTTTCTAAATGTTGAGTTGCCCATATTTGTAAAAGGGTTTAGGGAGTCATATAAAACCCAATTTTCACATATTTGCAACAAAAAATATACATATTTGGTACAATATAAACATAAAGTATTACATAATTCTTATACTACAATTGTGAATTTACATAACTGTTCTATAAAACCTTCATTTCTACCTATTCATGACATAAAACTTTCAGATTTCCTTAATTGTTACATAAACTCTGTTTTACATAATAAGTACATATATATTCAGCAGTCCTGGATTTTACTGACGCTAAAATTTCAAATAAATTACATATATCGCAATAGACACAAGCATTAAAAACAAAGATTAATCCACACTTTAAAAGGCATAGAGGAAACAGTAAATGCTCAAAATGTTCACTCTCCACCGGGCCTCATCAGGAGTCTTATTTATACAAATATTGACAAAAACATAAATATATTCTTAAGCAAAACAATGGAAAACCTTACTTAATGGCATTTTCAAGGTAAATTTTGAGGAATACCTTCACTCGAGATAAGAAATAACTCATAATTATCTTGAGTATTTTTATGCAAATTAAAAAAATACTTATGATAAGATTGATTTTACTACTTTCGTGAAGAAATAAAAATTTTCTTTCCTTTTTAAATTACATAAGTTGAGTTGACTAACTTGGGTGTAAACAAAGATAAAAATATGAGATTCTTATCACTTTAGGTTCCTCTTGATATAAATAAGAGGAACATTATGAATATATATATATATATATATATATATATATATATATATATATATATATATATATATATATATATATATATATATATATATATATTTTTTTTTTTTTTTTTAGGGGACAGAGTTAATGAAATTCAAAAGAAAAAAAAACTTAACTGAAGGAAGCTGAATTGATTAAGCTAGACGTAAACTAACGTAAAATCTATGTTTTGTAACTTTAAATTCACTGATTTCCTTTAGATATGAATAAGATGAATTCCTTTAATAACGATCTATTTTTGGAAAGAGGAGAGTTCGAAAATTAAAGCAAGAAGTTTTTTTTTTTTACTGAGGAAAGTTTAGTTACCTAAACTTGATGAAAAAACGGTGACAATTTAAACTTTTGTAGTTCTCTTTGTAACTAGTTTCCCTTAGAAATTTACCCCTTCTTGAGAAAAGAAATTGAGAAATATTTTTTTTTTAATTGAATGAGGTTGAGTTGAATGACCTGGGCGCAAACATCGGAAATACAATTGAGTATTGCACCCTAAAGATAGATAAGATTGCCGATTTCCTTTAGATAAGTCGATGACGAATTCTTGGAAAATTGGTCTCTTTTAGGGGGGAAAGAGATTTTGAAATTTGAAAATAAATTTAGTTGTTTCTTAATTAGAGGAAGTTGAGGTGACTAACCTCGGTGTAAACAAAGGAAAAAAAAATAAGAGTTTAGTGTCTTTCACATCAAGGATTTCCTCTTGATAAGTATGAGGCCAAGTCGCTTAAATTTAATCGCTTTTTGCGGATGGAAAATTGGGAAATTTTGGTTTCGATATTATAATTTCCATCACTTTTTGAGATCTTTATCAAAGTGATGAAACCAAGAAAGTATTGAAGGTAATTGACGAAATAATGTGAAGAACAGCTTAAAAACTTTTTTTTTTATTTATCGTTTCCTATATACTGCATTGTAATTTATTTTGTTATTCTTAAAGATTTACAGGGAAAATAGAGAGATTGAAGCACCTCGGAATCTTTTTTTTTTTTCCTTTTTTTTTAAGTAAGAATTCCGGTCATCTTTTGATCGACTTCTTAAAAAAAAAAATAACAATAATGATAACTGATGCGAGAGAGGATATATGACTTTCCGGCGGTCATTGTGTTCAATTAATTATTGGCATTAAGCGGATTCCTGCAGCATTTTTCCACTTTGTTTCTTAATTGGAGGAAGTTGGGTTGAGCAACTCGGGTGTAAACAGGGGAAAAATCTGAGCCTTTTTAAGATCATCGATTTCCTTTAGATATAAATAAGGCGAATAATTTTAAAACTGATCTCTTTTTAGGGATATTGGGGAAATTTTGGTTTTGATATTATAAGTTCCATCGGTTTTTGAGATCTGTATCAAAGCGACGAAGCCAAGAGAGTGCAAAATAATTGGCAAAATAGTGTGAAAAACTCTTCAAAATTGATCTTGATTTTTTCTTTATATTCTATTTTTGCTTTATAATTTTGCTTTAAGCTTGAATGAAAACGGCGTGCATTAAGCACCATGGTAAGGGGAATTTTTGAAGAACTCAGATCATCTTTTTCTGACTTATTTAAAAAGAATGCGTGCGTGTGTGTGTGTTAGAGAGAGAGAGAGAGAGAGAGAGAGAGAGAGAGAGAGAGAGAGAGAGAGAGAGAGAGAGAGAGAGAGAGAGAGAGAGAGAGAGAGAGAGAGAGAGGAGAGAGAGAGAGAGAGAGAGAGAGAGAGATACATAGAGCATACAGACTTAACAGTCCATTCGAGCTGGCCTGGCTGTAATTTTACTAGAAGACAATATATCCTTCACCTACTCAAATAGTGAGAAATAAAACTGCCTTGTCCTTCACCATTGGATGCATTTTTTTTATATATTTCTTATTGCCTTAACGATCCTCCTTCGGGAACTGGGATTATACCATTACCTTACACTACTGCATGCATATTTATTTTATTTAATTTTTATGATTTAATAATAATAACATAATGCTAATGGTTGCATTTATAGTTAAGAAGGTAAGGCTTCTATGTTCTTTTAACATCTGTTAGAGAAAGAAACTGCAGATTGCATTTTTCTTTATCCTAACAACACTGTGCTGTATTGGTATATTATCTAATTGTATGCCTATTACTGACAGGTGGCGGTCTATCCTACTTTTGAAGATATTAATAGAAGTACTGCTAACTATGTGTTCTGGGAGACTGTTCCACTTAGCAATAACATCGTTTGTAAAAAAAATATTTATGTGACCTCTCAGCCTCATACTATTTCCCCACGTTGGAAGATTTGGTGCTAACGAAAACAGACTTTCAGGTGGTATATTCGTGAATCCCTTGAGAATTTTGAATCATTCCATTAACTTTTCTCTAAGTCGTCTCTTGGCAAGCGAGGGAACTCTGAATTCTCCCAATATTCCTTCATAGGACTTATTACGAATGGATGGAATTAATTTCGTGGTCCTTCTCTGTACCGACTCCAATTACTCTGTCTTTGCGTAAGTGCCGGTCCCAGAATTGTACTGCATATTCTATACTTGGCATCTGACAAGGCTGTTACATAGTGGCAGTATAATCTCTTTACTTTTATACGTCAAATTTCTGTTTATGAATCCGAGCATACTATTGACTTTCTTGGCTGCCTCATTACATTGGTGTGGAAATTTAAGATCATCTGAGACTATTACTCCTAAACCTTTAATATTAAGTTCTCTTCATCTAGTGTCCCTTGATAATGTAGCTTTAATTGTTGAGTCGCCCGATTTGTGTGTGTGTGTGTGTGTGTGTGTGTGTGTGTGTGTGTGTGTGTGTGAGAGAGAGAGAGAGAGAGAGAGAGAGAGAGAGAGGAGAGAGAGAGGAGAGAGAGAGAGAGAGAGAGAGAGAGAGAGAGAGAGAGAGAGAGAGAGAGAGAGAGAGTTAAATCCAGCTCTGACGGTCATTTTGTCCAAATAATTGACGAAATCATACGACATTTTCAGCTCTGAAAAGAAACTTGGAGTAATCAGCGGGATAATTTTTGAAATATGATACCCAACGAAAATAGACAAATATAGACTAAAAATCAGAGAGAAAATTGACAGAAAATCACCGAGATCAAACACTATAATCTGCTCTTTCGGGTATTATTCGAGACCCAATACTTTGGAAATTACTCTCAAAATAATTCTCTGAGATTTGAAGAAAAAAAAAATAGAAAAATCATGATGAAATGGTTGCTTATCCACTCCTCTTCTCTCTCTCTCTCTCTCTCTCTCTCTCTCTCTCTCTCTCTCTCTCTCTCTCTCTCTCTCTCTTTCAATAAGGAACCCCTCATATATATGTGGATTAAATGGAAGAGGGGAGGAGACGTACAAAGAAGATGAAAAGAAAGAAGGAGAAAAAGGAAAAGAAGAAGAAATTTGATTTTGGAAATATAATGAAAAAATACCAGCGAAATAAAGGAATACATGGAAGAAGAAGAAGAAGAAGAAGAAGAAGAAGAAGAAGAAGAAGAAGAAGAAGAAGAAGAAAGTAGTATAACATAAATGAAAAATGCAAAAGCAATAACATAGGAAAATAAAGACCAATGAAGGGATGGGATGGGAGGTGGAGGGAAGAGCTTATTTGAAACAGGGGAAGCAGGAACACGAACCGCCATTTTCTACAGAGGGAAAAATTTATTTCTTAAATGACTGTAATTATATGCATGATAACTGCTATGGCGAAAAAGAAGAAGAAGAAGAAGAAGAAGAAGAAGAAGAAGAAGAAGAAGAAGAAGGAGGAGGAGGAGGAGGAGGAGGAGGAGGAAGAGTGAAGAAGAAGACGATGATGATGAGGTAAAAGAAGTAGAAAAAGAAGAAGCAGATGATAAAGTGGAGGAGAAAGAAAGAAATACAGAAAGAAAGAAAGAAAGAAGAAGAAGGAGGAGAAGAAGAAGAAGAATAAGAGTAAGAAGAAGAAGAAGAAGAAGAAGAAGAAGAAGAAGAAGAAGAAGAAGAAAAAAAGAAGAAGAAGAAGGAAGGGTTTGCGTGAGCAAGAATAAGGTTTTCCCTCCCTTTAATGAGGGAGATGGGGGTCAAGTGAAAGGGTAAGATGGTAGAGAGAGAGAGAGAGAGAGAGAGAGAGAGAGAGAGAGAGAGGAGAGAGAGAGAGAGAGAGAGAGAGAGGAGAGAGAGAGAGAGAGAGAGAGAGAGAGAGAGAGATAATATTAGAAGGAAGAGAGGCCATTGTAAATTGAGAGAGGGCAGCGAACAAGGAAGGAGGGAGAGAGAAATGGAGAGTGGGTAGGAAGGAAAAGGGGGAATGGGAAGGGAGGGGAGAGAGAGGAATGAGAGGAAGAAATGACAGCAAGGGGAAACAGATGACTGTAAGTCACGCATCCAAGTAAGCAAAGCCGCCATTTTAGTGGGAGTGGCCAAGGGAGCAGTGCTCATGGGAAGTCTCTCTCTTCCCCAGTATGGAACGACGTACACAAGCTATTGGAAGTCAAATCAAATCAAATCAAATCAAAACATTTATTTCCATTTTGTACAATGGTTATTCAACATTAATAGTAACTTATAAGTAGACATGTAATTAAACTAATAAATAAGAGGGTTAGACATATAGTTAAGTCGGTAGATATCCAAACAGAGTCTCATTTAAAAGAGTCTTTGTGAGTCTTGAGTAAACTATGCAGACTCCTCAAGGAACCCATAAAAATTTTGTAGCCTATTTTAAAAAGCTCTGTCTGTAGATAAGGCAAGACTCACACAGAGCCTGTTTAGGTTTTCCAGATACAATGCAATGAGTCTGTAGACTCATTAAAATGCTCTAAATCTGTAAAACCTTAAGACTTATACAGAGTCTGTGTGGGTTTTGCGGATACAATATAGACAATCTAAAGATCTTTAATTTGTACATAATTGAGACTCATTCAGATCTGAAGACTTTAAACAATTAAAACCTGTACATACTCAAGACCTATACAGAGTCTCATATAGAGTACGTGTGAGTCCTGCAGATACAGTACAAACTATTTAAAGATATTTACGAGTGTAGATACTGAAAACTCATACAGAATCTCATCGGACTGTATGGGCTTTAAAGATACTAAGGAGGTTCTCTTAAAAAACTTTAATTTGTTGATACTAAACACCCTTACAGCATCTCATAGAGTCTGTGTGGGTCTTGCATATGTGGGTCTTGCTAAAACAATGTCGATTCTCTAACGAAACTTCAAACACCACAATACGGCAAGATCGACCTATTTATATGCAAAACAAGAATACTGCTCTTGAACAAATTAGTAATGAATTATCTACATACTTTACTGGACCCGCATTCACGCCCACCGGGGGCGTTAAGAAGGGCATTCAAGCTTAATTCTCCTGCCAAGTTATCTGTATCCACCCCCACTCGAGAGGGGATTAATAGTGACACATAAAACAGCAAATACCTATGAGTACATACTGTACTGAGGAATAAAAAAAAAAAAAACCCTGGATCAAAACATGAATTCATTACAACAAAACTGAAATTCCATGCAAAAAATACATCCACTTCTTGGACATTTTCTAGATAATCATCTTCACACTCGGACACCTTTGGGATAATCATCTGTAGCTCATGGACATCATAAGGCTAATCATTCATAGCTCTTGAACACTTTAAGGATAATCATTTATAGCTCTTGAACACTTTAGGGATAATCATTTATAGCTCTTGGACATATGAGGGATACAAGTAGTAGGCTGGCTCATGGCACCAGCCGCCAGTTGTGATACTACAGCTGAAGGGTCTTTTGGAATCAAATAGGACTGTCTAGGGCAGTTCGATGTTAAGTCTTCCTTCAGTTACAGTTCTTTTCTATACGTACATCAACACCGAATATTCTTGGATATTTGTTACAAATCTCTTATTATCTCTTCACCTCTGACAAGTCAAAACACTCCCCATCTCTGTTTCTCTTTACTTTATATTTTCTTCGTGTCCAGGCTCGATAAGGGCATATTTTTTTGGCCCATCCTGGTGTCACAATCATGAAAAAAAAAATAATTTATAGCTCTGGGACTTTATACAGATAATCTCCATGGACATTTTAGAAGTAACCAACTATAGTCATGGATATCTTGGAGATAATCATCTATTGCTCCTGGATATCTTAGTGATATTCATCTAAACAACATGGAAAAAGAAGTAGTCCAACGACTCAGCAAGAAAAATATATGCAAGTGCCTGGTCATATCTGTAACTGCAAAGTCACATACCAAAAGCAAACTAAGTAACATGTACAAGAAATGACAGACTAAAATAAGAATTATTATATGAAAAAAAAAAAAAAAAAAAAAAAAAAAAAATCTTTTGTGCTACAAGCACCATTATTAAGAGAAAAATAAATAAAAGTTTCATAGTATTTTATTACTTTAAATGGCATATATTATTAGGTGTTTCTGATATCTGCAGTGCTGGATTCAGAATTTTATTCTATATGTTAAATCTATTCTATCCTTGCTACGTAAAACACTATAATGCAATGTAGTTCTCTATGGAGTAAATGTGTTTATAAGTAGTTCCATTTTTCTTTATTATATTTTGAAATACTATTAAATATACAAGGATATATATTTTTTAAAAATTTCGTTTTTAATATTTTTCTCTGGATTGAAATCAGGTTAAGTGTGTGTACATGTGTGGGCGTGTTTGCATGAGTGCGTGTTTATAAGTGTATATGTCTGTGTATGTGCATGGAATGCAATAAAAAATATAGTGTAGTTCAAATGGAAAACCCCAGTTTCCAGATATAAAATATTTGAGTTATATATATATATATATATATATATATATATATATATATATATATATATATATATATATATAAATATATATATATATATATATATATATATATATATATATATATATATATATATATATATATATATATATATATATCTATATGAATTAATTCAAATAATAAGAAAAAAATACAATTCGGCATAAATGACAAACATTTACAGTAATTCTGTAAGGCGAACTGATCCTATCAGGTCTTGGAAATTATAGTTTGCTTTATATATATATATATATATATATATATATATATATATATATATATATATATATATATATATATATATATATATATATATATATGGTACTAAAAGCCTTTTTGGGCACAAGTCCATCGGCAGCAAATCAAACTGAAACAACACAAAATATACCAATATCCTTTTTTGAACCTTGACCATTCAAAATTTAAAAACTCATATATATATATATATATATATATATATATATATATATATATATATATATATATATATATATATATATATATATATATATATATATATATATATATATATATATATATATATACATATATATATGGTTGGTGTTAACAGAATATTCTGACCCATGTGAATTAACTGCATGCACATGAATCCATTTAATAAAAATGACAAGATTATTTTTGGGTAATGATGTTTTAAAACTTAGAATTTCAATTCTTATCTGTGTATATCTACATATGCATCTGGCGAGGAAAGCATCTTCAGACATGTGTATTGACAGCAAGAAAACTTAAAGCCACAAAATAGTCCATTTTGGATATTCATGAAAAAGAAAAATAAATTACATATATTTTTATATGTACATATGCACCTGTCTATAAAACACTTTCACGACATGTGGACTGGCAGTAAGCAAAATCAAAACCACACAAATACACACACGCACGCACATACACATAAGCAGAATCTTCTTTGGGCCATGACTATTTAAAATTTCGAAAAATGATTATTATTGGTTGAGGTTAAAATGGTCAGTATTATATTACTCTGGCAGCAGACGCCAACCGAGGAATGTTTTCAAAACTAACAATTTTCAGGTTTTTGGATGAGTCTGTGTTTTCGAGACCAATGCCACAACCACCAGCATTTCTGCAGTCATTTGTGGCTATTTGTGGTCAGATGACATGCCTTTGTTGTGCTACACTCAATTTTTTATTCTCATTTTCTTTCTTTACTTATTACTTCTTTGTTTACGTGTATTTTACAAGAAAAAAAAGTGTAAACATCTGGTGTCCTTTGCTTCTAAGTTTACGTAGTTTTTCCATGAAAGCAAAATGTACAATCTTAGACTTCTTGTAAAGCTAAATAAAAAGGATATTACAAAGCCACATATAGCAATTTCCAAAACAGTATTCAGAAGGATATTCTTGGTTATAGTTTTGTAATTATAGCTTAGCTACATGTATTGCGAATAAACATTAAAGCAGAATTTCATGTACATTTTTATTAAACAGTAATTTAACATTCCTTAGAGGTACAGCCATGCTCTGAACATAATAATGAAAAATAGGGCAAGTACCTCCCACTTATTATCAGCTTGCCAATCAGTGTCTGGAAAATACAGCCAATTTGGCAGTACAATGGCCTTATTGTGCAATATCAATTGTCTCCAAAAGCATGGAATGCCCTCTTGGACCATGGCTAGGCCATGCAAGGTCTGGAAAATATAGCAAATATATTTCGGCAACAAGTTTGCCTGCAAAATAATCGGCTGGATTTTGAAGATTCTTCTTGTTTTTTCAAACCATTTACTTATTTATGTATCTATTGATTAATTCCTAATAGATTCATGTAATTCTATATTGTGTAGCTATCTACATCTACCAAATAAATTCATGTAATTCAGGACACGGTGCAGCTGTTTTCAACTACCAAATAAATTCATGTAAAGCTATATTGAGTACCACTGTCTACAACTGAATAAATATATTAATGCTGTAAATATTGTATTTTATAGACGTTAATTAACACAACCAGCTCCATATAATGTGCAATGATGCAATTTGTACGTCCATGCTCTTAGAAAACTTTATGTAATAAGTAGCTCAACAAATGTCTTTTTATATCTAATGAACTAGAGGAGACTTCAACATTTACATTCTTTAGCAATATATATTGGCCTTGACTTTTTCCTGATGGGTCTGTCGCTTGGCTAATAATAATAATAATAATAATAATAATAATAATAATAATAATAATATAATAGGAAATAATAATAATAATAATAATAATAATAATAATAATAATAATAATAATATAATAGGAAATAATAATAATAATAATAATAATAATAATAATAATAATAATAATAATAATAATAATAATAATAATGATAATAATAATAATAGTAATAATAATAGAAATTAAGGCTAATCGAACTGGCTGAGTTAACAGAGGATACATGTCTGTACATTATCAAGCCATTAAAATAAAAGCAATTCATCTGAAGAGGAAAGAGAGAGGATGATGGCTCAGTGAATAGGGAGGATAAGTTCAACCTTCCATAGTGCCTCTATACATCTTTACTTTCCTAATGCCTTTTGGGAATGAATGGAAGAGGGTAGTGGGGTCCATCGCGTGGAGGGAGACAATGTCAATAACATATTCTCAAGTGATTACATCATCACATGTTTGGAGTCAATTGTGGAGTTTATCTACAAGATTTCGGGATATGATCGGGGCAAACATGCTCACCAGTTCCGCAGCTCACACCGTTCCGCAGCGCTTATACAAAATAAATTACATAAAACAACAAATATAAATAAATAAATACATAAATAAAAAAAGAAAAAAATTACACACTTTAGACTAACCTCTAAACCCAGATTCACAACCAAGATTAAAAGCATAAGTAAAATACAATTTGAAGAACATATTGCGAACGCAAGCAGACATTGCAGATGCCAAAAACTACAATTTACTATTAAAATAAGTATATAACTACATACGCCCAGTTCATGAGTTACACGGACAACAGATTTAATAAGAGATTGTTCTCTGGGGACAAAAATATTCAAGGACACGCTCTTCAATATAAGAACCTATCGAAGTTAAGGTACGTTTTGCTCGGTGCGATTATCGCTTAACGATGATCGTTCATGGCTCAACGATGATCGTTAAACGATTGTCTAAAGCACTCATTCTTTGTTTTTGAATGGGGCTATTTTGCAGTCGCTTGAAGCAAAACAGCCCTATTCAAAAAGAAAGTACGAGTGCTCTAGACAATTGTTTGACGATCATCGTTGAGCCATGAACGATCATCGTTGAGTGATAATCGCACCGAGCAAAACGTACCTTTAGCCATAGCGTAGGAACCCAAGATCCCCGAATCATATATAAACAATGACGATGGTCGTTGCGACATAAAACACTGGGAGGGTTGTACCGTGATGGAGCTTTTCCATAAGTTTTTAAAACTCGGTAACCATCTGCGGTTGGGTCAGTAACCTGACCTTAAAGGTCATATAAAAACGACCCGTAATTACGTTTACGAAAGTCATCGCTGAATTTTTATTATAAAGCTTAAAAGTGAGGCATCTGCCAGGCGAAAACTGGTCCAATAAACTGCTGATTTCTGAGACAATTGGCCCAAGAATAATGGCGACAAATAGAGGCAATCATGCCATTGCGAACACGAGCAAAAAACCACCACTGCGGTAGCAAAATGCCAATTGTTTATGCCACGCAGGTGCGACTGTATAAATGC
>JAXCGZ010007650.1:122500-140000 GCA_037179515.1 Halocaridina rubra
TGAGAAAAAAAATTTTGCTTGAAAAATCCATATATATATATATATATATATATATATATATATATATATATATATATATATATATAATATATATATATATATATAATATATATATATATATATATATATATATATATATATATATATATATATATATATATATATATATATATAAACAGCGACTGGAGCTATAAACTAAAAAAGAAATTTCATTATAAGCTTCGCTCCTAAGAGAGAGAACTCTGGCCCCCAAAAATCCAAAATCTACAGAATATTACAAATAACAAAGTGTGTTTTTAACTAAAAGATATTTTTAACATATATGCTTCAGCTGGACAGACGGCCGCTCCAATCTGTCTGTGTCACCCCCATAATGGGGATTAACAATGGCACATAAAACGGCAGACAAAAGCTTTTGTTTTTTATGAGGAAGAATTGTGGCTTAAAAAAAAAAATTTGAAAGATGAAAATTGGAAGACAGCAATGACATGGCCAAAATGCTTCAAACGAATGTTGAGGATGGTCAGGGATCAATACTCCAGAGTATTGCGTTATTTTTAACAATTGCTTACCATTATTATCATTTTTCCCATTTAAATGATGTTCCTTAAACACACCTCACTGAGACAATATATTTGGGCGTGTATAATTCTACACTTGCACACTCATCTGTAGCTTGAGGCGTTCTTCAGGTTTTTCACTATCTATTAATCTATTTATTTTATTTATTTATTTATTTATTCATTTCTAGCTTCCATGTAAAAAGATTTAAATTCTGTGTAATACTTCAATCTACGCAAGCTTTCCCCCTCCCCTCCTCCTACGGAGAGGACATAGTAATGTCGTACCCTTGCGGATTCTTCTTATTTTCCAGTGTTTTTTGACTTTATGAAAAAAAAATTGAAAGAAAAATAGAATATTACAAAATTAATATGAGAGCGAAGCGAAGGAAAAGATGAGCATCATTTAATGTCTTCGTACCTTAGTGGTCTCAAAAATGTTTTGCATTCCTTCTTAAAACATCACTAAAGAAGGAAGGAATTATCTCAGGAAGACGAGACGGACCCCTCCTCAAAATCATACTTTTCATCAAAGAATAATCGATTCGACGTCAGGTTAAAATTCCCCTCGACACACATTATACTCCTTAATAGAACAAGACTGCCGTGTTTACATACGTGATCGGCCCCCGTCTCGGACAGGCGTTTATTAATATAATCTTAATCTGAGTGGCTCGTTTGCGAAGAGGTGCAGCCAGCCAATCAGCGTCCAAAACCCCTTCGTCTTTGGCTCGCATGATAAGGTCCTCGAGATGTGCTCTTAACCCCTCAAAGACCCGATTTCTTAAACAGTGTAAACCTAGGATACCATATTGTTAGTTAGCTAAACACACACAAATGGATTTCATAAACGCATCTGACGCGGTTCTGGGTATGGCTAGGATCCCGTACGTGATCCTAGCCATACACAGAACCGCGTCAGATGCGTTTATGAAATCCATTTGTGTGTGTTTAGCTAACTAACAATATGGTATCCTAGGTTTACACTGTTTAAGAAATTGGGCCTTTGAGAGGTTGAGAGCGCATCTCGAGGACCTTATCAGAGGAGAGGCGAGGTCCTACACAACACCTCTGAAAAAAAAAAAAAACTCTGTGATCCAAATTGATTTAATAATGGAGTAGGCGAGAAGGCGCAACTCACTCCTGCTAAGGCTTGACAGTTATAGCTTATAATGCCACAGCTTTACACAAGCAAGACACATATTTTGGAAGAAAGTTCATAAATTAATGACTTGATTCATGGCTGGCCTTCTCAAGGGGACGCTGACTGAGCCCTTGGGGGGTGGGTGGAGGGGTGAGACACCAAATCCAGAAGACAGGATGTAAGATGGGGGACCCTTCTATTTAACCCTAACATTAGTGTCCAGTCATCTGCAGATTGCAGGATCAAAAATCCGATTTATCAACTGACTAAAACTCAAAGCAGATTTCTGTAGGCTGCAAATTCTGAACCGTGGGTGTAGGAGACACCCGTAAGGATGAACCCATCTGAACTATTTTTAATTTTCAATAAAAAAAAATAGTCCTGCCATGAACTACCAGGCAACAAGTAAAAGAAACTTAGAAATAAATAATTACATATTACAAGGGATCCTCCTATAAGCCCAAGCTACAAGAGGCTTGACGAGGCGAATGAACTAAATATGTGAAGATTTCTAGACCCCTAAAACGCAAAATGGCGAAGATGCCTTCTCAAAATAGGAGCTGAATGAGTCGGAGGTTGTTGCTTGTTTTGTTGAAGTAGATGATTGAAATCTTGACATTTTTCGGGTTGTTCTTTGTGCATTTACCTGTGGATACATAATAATAAAAATAATAATAATAATAATAATAATACCGTTATTATCATATTATAATTATTATTATTATTATTATTATTATTATTATTATTATTATTATTATTATTATTATTATTATTATTATTATTATTATCATTTTTACTATTATTATTATTATTAATATTATTAT
Organism: Halocaridina rubra; assembly: GCA_037179515.1. Taxonomy (NCBI): domain Eukaryota; kingdom Metazoa; phylum Arthropoda; class Malacostraca; order Decapoda; family Atyidae; genus Halocaridina; species Halocaridina rubra. The sequence continues at coordinate 125,029 of JAXCGZ010007650.1, forward strand.
TATTATTATTATTATTATTATTATTATTATATTATTATTATTATTATTATTATACATACCAAGCTATAAAAAGTAAACTCTAAATGTCATTACTAATTAGAAATTCCTAAAATTTGCTTTTCATGGTCGAATATTTAAGTAATATGTGCAATCTCATAATATCTATGTCAATAAAAAAAAAAAAATCCGCTTATCTCTGAAAAATATTTGAAAATATTATTCCAACCAAAAAGACTTAATTATGAAACCTTAAACAACGTCCAAGTGTGGAATACAGATATTCTCTAATCTAAATAAATATTTGAAAAATCATAAAAAAAAATTACTCTATGAAACCAAAATTAAATCCAAAATTAAAGGGGTATCCAAGTTATGTAGGGACAGAAAGATGAAAAAAAAAATCTGTAATTTTTTTTTCTCTTACCTTTTTAGGCTCTCCAGTACTGTAATAGTAAGTAACATTTTCAAAAATACTGGGATATTTGTAAGCCTATCAAAATTTCTCACAAAACAAATACAAGGTCAAGAATATGAGAAAGGTCTTTTCATTATTAACCATTAAAATATGAGACCTACGACTTATCGATAAGCTTAGAGAATCATACCCTAAGATTAGTGGATATAATGGCTCTGTGATACAGTTTTCAGCTATTTATTTGCTAATTTCTACGATAGGAGTGTGAGGGACAGTTTTGCCCTTATGCAACTGCTTAAATCAGTGACCCGAAATATCTAATATAGACTTACAAAGCTTGTAGGGTGATGATGGCTACCAAAAATACACACACACATACATACATACATATATATATATATATATATATATATATATATATATATATATATATATATATACATACATATATATATATATATATATATATATATATATATATATATATATATATATATATATATATATATATATATATATATATATATATATATATATATATATATATATAATGAGTCGGAGGAAGAGGAGACAAACAAAAGTACAAAATGAAGAAGAAGAAGAAGAAGAAGAAGAAGAAGAAGAAAAAAGATGATAATGCTTACAAGTGACTTTTGTATCACAAGCTGAAACTTGTGTGTCATCCATTTTAAACGTAATAACTATCAAAATGATATATATCTATATCTATAACTATCTATCTATCTATTATCTATCAAACTACCTATTTCTCTCTCTCTCTCTCTCTCTCTCTCTCTCTCTCTCTCTCTCTCTCTCTCTCTCTCTCTCTCTCCTCTCTCTCTCTCTCTCTCTCTATATATATATATATATATATATATATATATATATATATATATATATATATATATATATATACAAATATATAAATATAAATATAAATATATATATATATATATATATATATATATATATATATATATATATATATATATATATATATATATATATCTTACACATACAGAGAGTGGAAGCCATTTTTATTGAAAGCAGATATTAATATAAACGGAAAAATGTGAGCATAAAAGGACACAGAAGACGAAAAAACTAAAACTAAATATATTCTAAGAATCATGAATTTATATGAGTTTCCTTCCTTTTTTTTATTTTTTTTCTTAATTATTCTTCATGTTCCCTTCAAATATTAATGTGCAAAATGTGTGCCATTTCATGAGGGTTACTTTGTTAATCATATATATATATATATATATATATATATATATATATATATATATATATATATATATATATATATATGTGTGTGTGTGTGTGTGTGTGTGTGTGTGTGTGTGTGTGTGTGTGTGTGTGTGTGTGTGTGTGTGTGTGTGTGTGTGTGTGTGTGTGTGTGTGTGTATATATATATATATATATATATATATATATATATATATATATATATATATATATATATATATATATATATATATATATATATATATATATATATATATGTATTTTTTTCCAAGAGGTTAGTTATAATTCCTTTATATAAGATTTCTGTTGCCTTTTCAAGAGTTAATCATAATTCAATTTCATAATTTTTTTTATTCCTTTTCAAGAAGTTAGTTACTATTCTTTATCACATACATATAAAATTTTTCTCTTCCATATGAAATCTTTCTCTTTTTTTACTGTTTCATGATTTTACTTTCTTTGTCAAATCACATTTTTATTCTTCCTTCCATACCTCCAGACGCATGTATATTGTGTCTTTAAATGAGGTTCCGGTTTTACGTCACGGACTCCCTTTTCTACCAAGGCTAGGACGGTGGCCTTCTTGCGAAGGACTAGTTTTGGCAGATGTAATCGTTACCCTGAGTGCATGCCCTTGCTAACTTCAGACCGTAACGGGGCGCGAACCCTCGACCTGATGCCTCAGAGTTGCGGACGCTACCGCTTGAGCCACGGCGACTACTTGTCTTTAAATGAGGTATGAAAGGTTACTGTTGTATGCCATAGTATTTGTCACTGTTAATCCCCATCCGAATGGGGTTGGACAAAATTATTTATGGATGTACTTCCTAAAGTCCTGCGGTGGGTTCGAACACTGGTTTGTCACTTACAAAGAAGAGCGCCCTGATTTCTTGTTAACATATGTCAATATTAATCCCCATCCGAATGGGGGTTGACAGAGAGGAAATATGGCTGGGTGTACTTCTTAAAGTCTCGCGGTGGGTTTGAACACTGGTTTGTAACTTCCAAAGAAGAACAAACAAACAAACAAACAAACAAACTTTATTTCCATTTCAATACAATGGGTATTCGTCAGCCAGGGCAAGCCCCAACCCCCCACTGTGGTGTCCAACCACAGCAGTTCCTGCCAATAGACAGCTTAAACTCTCGGTCTTGAACGGGAACCGATCTTTCGACCTCGTGAATACGAAGCCAGCGCGTTACCACTGTACTAGCCAGCCCTGATTTCTTGTTAATAAATCTATTATCACATTTTTCTTCCATCATTAATGCATTTTCACTCTTGTCTATTCAAAAGATTTACAATACTTTTTTTCATCCACGGTTTTTTTTTTTCAAATCAAATGATTTCTCATTCCTATTCATGAGCTATAGTTTTAATTTCCTTTTATCACATTTCTTTCGAATTCTTTTCTTCATTATTACTTCTTTATTTTCCTTATCACAAAGTTTACATTTATTTATTAAATATTTTCCTTATTCCTTTCATGTTATTTACACTATATAATGGTTCATGTCTCACGAGGTTTAGTTATCATTTCATCTAATTACATTATTTCCTTTTTTTATATTTCATCTTATTTATCTTTTAGTGGACATTTCCAGTTTTTTCCTTCATAAGATTATTATTTCTTGTTAGCTTTATCATGATTTACTTATATTTTTCTCATATTTATTTTCATTTCCAGCTACATAGTACTTTAAATCTGTGTTTCTCTTTACTTAATGTTTTCTTAGTGCCCAGGCCCGACGAGGGCAGTTTTATAAATTTTTTTTTATTTTTTGGGGCCCATCTTGGTGTCACAAAAAAAAAAAAAATATTTTCTTTCTTGTCTTCAGAAGATCCTTTTTTTTGTTATACTATGAATTTATTAGTTATATATTAAAACATTTATTTATGATTTAAATATTCACTACATATTTACTTATCAATAATTTTATTTATAATGACTATTTATCATTACTCATTAATTATCATAATTATTAATTTTCATGTATTAATCATATATTTATTATACTTTTTACCAATTATTAAAAATATTTTATCATTAATTATATTTACTATTACTATTATTATCATCATTAGCATTATTATTATTTTTATTATTATCTTTATTATTATTATTATTATTATTATTATTATTATTATTATTATTATTATTATCATTATTATTATTAATATCATTATTAATTATTTACTTTTTTGCAGTCTCTTACAGGAGTGTTCTCGATTCTTTTTCTCCCTCCTGAAGGAATGGCTGGTTAGCTTGCGCGCACACACACACACACACACACACACATAGAGAGAGAGAGAGAGAGAGAGAGAGAGAGAGAGAGAGAGAGAGAGAGAGAGAGAGAGAGAGAGAGAGAGAGAGAGAGAGAGAGAGAGAGAGAGAGAGAGAGAGAGAGAGAGAGAGAGAGAGAGAGAGAGAGAGAGAGAGAATTAGAGAGAGGTTGAACTGGGGAACATAATGTCTTGGTTTTTACAATAACCATTATCGATGCTATCAGCTTCCCTCCACCCTGCCATTACAGAAGCCTTGTAATGAACCTTAATGATGCTTAATGTATAATGTGATAATGTTAATCACGCACTAATTAGGGTAGGTCGAATCCTTTACCCCCTAGGAGTCGTTTCTCACATCGGAAAATATGTGTATAGGTTGTATATATATTGCCTGAAAGTTATTTTCATATTGTATATAATGTGGTATGGAGCAGAATTATCTACCTTTTGGCTCATTTTCATTTTTTTTTTTTTTTTTTTTTTGCAGGATGTATACTTTTTCTTTTTTAATCTTCGTAAAGTATGTGTACGTGTGTGTGTGTGTGTGTGTGTGTGTGTGTGTGTGTGTGTGTGTGTGTGTGTGTGTGTGTGTGTGTGTGTGTGTGTGTGTATGTATGTATGTATGTATGTATGTATGTATGTATATATATATATATATATATATATATATATATATATATATATATATATATATATATATATATATATATATATATATATATATATATATATATAGAGAGAGAGAGAGAGAGAGAGAGAGAGGCGGGGACAGATAAATAGATAGACAGAAAGGCACATACATACATGTATGTATACTGCATGCTGCATATTCCTCGTATGAAATTGTATGTGTAGAATTAACTGCAGTGTGGGTGAATTTCCGCTTGATTAAAAGGCTGCAATATTCTTTTAAAGATCATTTTATTCTAAACAAAAATATTGTTAGCTATATATTCGAGCATAAAAGTAAATTTATTACATTGGATATAATATGATAGGGAGTAGACTCATCTACCTTTTGGGTTATTTGCAGATTGATTGAAGGAGAAATAAGATTTGAATAACTTTTTTATTTTTGTTAAGAAAATAGTAATAGCTTTACTTTACAGTATTTTTATACTGTATATAATGCTGTATGCTGTGGTCACCGTGGTTGAGAGGTAACGCTCGCGACTTTGATTCGTCAGGTCGAGGGTTCGCGGCCCGCCAAGTGTTTGAGCTTAGAAAGGTCATTCATTCAAGACAACGGTCGCACTTGCCAAAACCAAAGTCCTCCGCAAGAAGGCACTGTTCTAGCCCTAACTGGAAGAAAGAGTCTGTGACGTAAAACCGATCATATCACATATAATGCGGTAAGGAGTAGAGTTAGCTCCTATGAGTGACGTTCTCAAATTGCTTGAAGGTATGCATTTTTTTTTCGGTTTTATGTCGCACAAATAGTCCCAAGCAGAATAGGGGTGGACACAGACAGGTCGGGGCTATAAGGATATTGATGCTGGACACCCTTCCTAACGCCCTACGGCAGGATCGAATTCGCTAGTGTCAAACATGTCACTTCCCATTTTGCGCGTCCTACCAATGAGCTTCCGTGGCCCACGCTAGCAGGTCTTTGCTATTTATTCTGAAATAATTTTTGATTTCCATGATGATAAACATTAAAAAAAATATAAAAAAAAATCAGCTTTTCCACTTGGTATGCGGATGTTAACAGGTGGGTCAAGTTCAATAAACTAAAAAAAAAAAAAAAAAAGATAATCCAAAGAAACAAATAACTACATAAATAAATAGTAAATAATATTCATAATTACAAAAAACTAAATAAACGAAAATATATAAATATTTGCATAAATTTTCCAGTCTTCAAAATCTATTTACTTTATCTTGATTGGCTAGGTCAGTAAAAAAAATTACATAGCAAATAAATAAATAAAATAAACAAATAATTGAATAAAAGATAAACATAAGCGAGTAAAAAAAAAAAAAAAAATAAAAATAAATATATATATATATATATATATATATATATATATATATATATATATATATATATATATATATATATATATATATATATATATATATATATATAATATATAAACAAATAAATAAATAAGCATATAACAAACAAATAAGTAGTAAATAAATAAATAAATAAATATACATAAATGAGTAAGCATATTACTGTTTTTTTTTATATACCAAGATAATCCTTTTTACATCCTGAAAGGCCCCTAAAAAAAAAAAAAAAAAATTGTCAAGTAAAGCCTTAAAGAAATTCGGATTTTCCATCAGCATTGCGGATATTAGAGAAGTGAGTGAACTTCAGTATAACTTACAAAAATATGAATTAAAAAAAAAATCTGTCTCCTTACAAGAACAGTTCTCCCCATTATAAAGGGATGGCCGAGCCAAAGAAAAGCCTTGAATCTCTGCAGGAGGAATATAAGAAGGAAGGGATTCTCAGTCATATCGCTCCGCCTCATGTAGTCAACTTTTATGATATGCAGGAGAACACGGAGGAGGTATTATCGTTCCCCATACCAGCAGAAGAAAGAAGAGAGAGAGAGAGAGAGAGAGAGAGAGAGAGAGAGAGAGAGAGAGAGAGAGAGAGAGAGAGAGAGAGAGAGAGAGAGAGAGAGAGAGAGAGAGAGAGAGAGAGAGAATGAACTATAGGAAGCAGATGCAGCTAAATAAAAATTACAATGAAATAATAAAAAAAAATATGTACCAATAATAACTAGAGGAAGATTTCAGGAATAATTAAGAAAATATGAAAATTGCTCAAGTAGTGTAGTTTTCTTATGTGTGAAAAAAAAAACTGCCCATGTCAGGCTTGAGCACGAAGAAAAAATAAAAAGAAACGGAGATGGGGAGTGTTGTGACTTGTCAGATGTGAAGGGCTGATAAGATATGCGTAATGAATATCAGAGAACATTCGGTGTTGATGTAGGTATAGGAGAAGAACCGTAACTGAAGGAAAACTTAACATCAAACTGTCTTGAGCAGTCCTAAGTCTAAATGACCCTTCAGATGTAGTATCGCAACGGCCGACTGGTGCCATGGGCCAACCATACTACAATACACTAATTACTTTTGAGAGATTGCGGAAGAAACTTCTAAATATGTAATTAATTTTATGCCTCAATTATACTGTAAACAGGAATTACAACAACAATAACAATATATCAACAAATATGCCTCTAGACCAGTCAATAAAGTCTTGAGAAAAGTGCCGGTGATTTCCGGTTTTACGTCACGGACTCCCTTTTCTACCAAGGGCTAGGACGGTTGCTTTCTTGCGAAGGACTTGTTTTGGCAGATGTAATCCTTACCATGAGTGCCTGCCCTTGCTAACCTTAGACCATGACGGGGCGCGAACCCTCGACCTGACGCCTCAGAGTCGTGGACGCTACCGCTTGAGCCACGGTGACTACAGAAAAGTGCCGGTGATGGAGTTATTGATATCGCAAATCGAGATAAACAAAAACCACAATAAGAGCAACGATAACAAACACGTAGCAATATTGATTGCGGCATGAACAATCAATAAAACAATATAATTTGCTTAAATAATGATTATAATAATAATATAAACCAAAACACCACAAACAGCAATAACTGCAATAGCAACAAACTATATTTATGAATATATATGAATCTATATAATTGTGCGTGATCACGTGTATTATATCTATCTATCTATCTATCTATCTATCTATCTATCTATATATATATATATATATATATATATATATATATATATATATATATATATATATATATATAATCAGCGATTTTTTTCCGCTGATATTAAATTGAAGATTTTCTTTCTCTTAAGATAATAACGAGAGCTTTTAAAATCAACCCAAACAATCAGATTTATTTTTTTTTTCTCTCTCTCTTATTAACAATTACAATGATTCCAAGACCATTTCTTTCGTACAATATAACGACAGCTTTTAACAATAAGAAAAGGAACTCATTTTCTCTCTCTCTCTCTCTCTCTCTCTCTCTCTCTCTCTCTCCTCTCTCTCTCTCTCTCTCTCTCTCTCTCTCTCTCTCTCTCTCTCTCTCTCTCTCTCTCTCTCTCTCTTCCAACTAACAAGCACATGAAGCCGCCAGTTCTGAGAAATGCAGAAACGCTTTGAAATAACAGACCTTTTGTAAGACTATGAACGTCCGGTATGAAATAAATTACAATGTCGGAGAGTTAAGAGTGTGTGATTGGGAAAAATGGGCAAATTCAAGCTTGCAGAAAGGATAACTATTTGACTTTGCAGAAATGAGAATTGTCAAGCTTGCAGAAACGATAATTATCAAGCTTTGCAGAAATAAAAACTGTCAAGCTTTGCAGAAATAAAAACTGTCAAGCTTTGCAGAAATGAAAAATATCAAGCTTTGCAGAGAGGAAGAAATGTGAAGCGTTCCTTAAAGGAAAACTGTCAAGCTTTGCAGAGAGGAAGAAATGTGAAGCGTTCCAGAAAGGAAAACTGTCAAGCTTTGTAGAGAGAACAATAAGTTCTGCAAAGAAGAGCTGAACTCTGTTTTGCATAATGGTAAACTGTAAACTTTGTAGAGGAGAAAGTCAAATTTTGAAGAAAGGAATACTCAGGATTTGCAAAAAGGAATATTGTCAAGCCTTGCAGGAAGAAGTGTCAAGCTGTGCAGAGAAGTAAATCATCAAGCTTTGCAGCAGTGAAAATTGTTAAGACTTGTAGAGAGGACAAATATCAAGTTTTGCAAAAAGGAAACTGTCAAGAATATCCCCAAAAGAAAAACTCCACAAAAAATAGCAAAATCAAGCTTTGAAAAAGAAAATGTTGTAACGGAGAGCTTCAAAAACCGGGGTAAAAAGCAAGTATTTAAAAATTAAAGTTGTAATTAATGAAGAAGAAGAAGAAGAAGAAGAAGAAGAAGAAGAAGAAGAAGAAGAAGAAGAAGAAGAAGAAGAAGAAGAAGAAGAAGAAGAAGAAGAAGAAGAAGAAACAAACATTTATTTCCATTTTTGTACAATGCTTATTCTTCTAGAAGTAAAAGTGACTTAGAAGAAGAGGAAGAAGAAGAAGAAGAAGAAGAAGAAGAAGAAGAAGAAGAAGAAGAAGAGGAGGAGGCGAAAAAGATGAACAAGGATGAGGAGAGAAAAAGACCAAGAGGAGGAGGAGGAGGATAAGAAGAAGAAGAAAGCCAGCAGCTAAGAGGAAATCCTAAGCTCAAGGGACGGATGGAGGGAGATGGGGGTGAGTATGGTGCTATGGAAGAGGGGGGGGGGGATTTTGACTCAAATTACTAGACATATATCAAACGAGGTGTCACTTTTAAGTGGCTGAGGGAGTTAAAATTGTACCTCCTTAGAGGGAGGTCTGTCCCCCGAAATTGGGGCTCCCAACACGACAGCCCTCTCATTTTGCTTCAAATGTTTGTCCCACCCGATAGTTTCCAGACTCTTTTACTTCATTCCACTTTTTTTTATTTATTTATTATTATTATTATTATTATTATTAGTATGATTATTATTATATTATTATTATTATTATTATTATTATTATTATCATTATTTTTTTTAAATTACCTTCATCTCATTAAACAAGTCATCTCCTATTTGATTTACGTGTTTGTCCCACCTTATGACTTCCAAACACTCAAACTAGTTTTTTTTTTCTTTAATTGAAATAATTTTCCTCAATTAAACACGTAAATTTTTTGCTTGGTTTAAGGGTTTGTGTCACATGGTAAGTTCAAAACACTAATTTCCTAACCTTATATATATATATATATATATATATATATATATATATATATATATATATATATATATATATATATATATATATATATATATATATATCACACCACACACACACACACACACACATATATATATATATGTATATATATATATATATATATATATATATATATATATATATATATATATATATATATATATATATATATTTTTTTTATTTATTTTTTTATTTTTTTTTTTATACAAGTAACTAAGTCATCAAGTGTTTATCCCATCCATTCATGTCCAAACCCACTACCTACTTTCTCTTATATTTTTTTTGCACTTTCCATTCCATTATAAAAGTCATCTATTCGGTTCATCCAATAACTTCCAAACATTAAATTTCGGATCTTGTTAAGAAGAGTAACCCCAGGGTGCTCTAGGGGTATTCATATTTACGAGGAAAGTCACCTAACCTAACCTAAACTAACTTAGCTTAATTTACTTGGTTGGTTAACTTTACACGGGGTTCTGGGGGTTAATCATCTTTACAAGATCCCAAACTTCTCTACTGTCTCTGTTTTTCCCGACATAACTTTATCCAATTAACCAGATTTTATTTGATTTCCACCTGAAACCTTCCAAAGTCTTTGAGCTTTATCTTTTAGACATAACTTGAGCCCATGACACGTATATTCTGTTTGGATCAGGTGTTTGTCCCGAGTAATAACTAATAAGTAAATTTCCTCTCTCTCTCTCTCTCTCTCTCTCTCTCTCTCTCTCTCTCTCCTCTCTCTCTCTCTCTCTCTCTCTCTCTCTCTCTCTCTCTCTCTCCCTTCGTAAATGTTTCCTTTATACTCTTTCATATCCGTCATTTTTTCGACATAAACTCCATCCTATAAAGCAAATAATATTCCACTGCATTTTGGAGTTTCGATAATGGGAAAAAACACGTAATCCAAACATAATACAAGTTTCTCTAGATACAGTGGTCGGGAAACCCTAGATGGGATATAATGTCAAGAATTCATAGTAAAAAAGTCATAGGCCCCAATTCAGACCCAGAGGGTTATGGAATTGCTAATTATATATATATATATATATATATATATATATATATATATATATATATATATATATATATATATATATATATATATATATATATAATTAGCAATTCCATATATATATATATATATATATATATATATATATATATATATATATATATATATATATATATATATATATATATATGTAAATCGGTGCCAGGGACACAATGAATCTGGATTGAAGTTTTCTATTTTAATTTATAAACCAGTTATTACAATGCCTTCGACCACAACCTGTGATCATCTTCATTGCCAATATATATTTACAAAAATACATATTTATATCAACAACAATTCAAGTAGTAAAGATAATCATGGCAAAACAATGGGAACAAAACTAAATAGTTATTAAAAATTAAAAATTGAATTAAAAATGTAACAACAAAACTAAATAACAACTATTTATACTCAAAAATATTAAAGAGAAAATTCAAGAAAAATACATTAATTCTTTGTGTTAACCAAATATGGTTAGATTAGGTTTATGTTGTTTTAATGTTATTGCTTTATATAGTTCTAATTCCATATTATTATTTAATCTTTTGATAACTTTGAAATTTTTGAATAGTATTGGATGTAACGTGCTATATCTGCGCTTTCTTTTATATAGTTTGTGAAAAGGTAATGAGAATGGGTACAAGTGCAAGAAGGTCCAAGCTTGACTACTCGGTTGCTGGAGTACAACTTCAAGAGACAGAAAATGAGAGAGTTCTAGGAGTAAACATACTGGCAGATTTGTCTCCAGAAATACATATAAATGGCATAGTAAGGGCAGCATATGCATTCTTATCAAATGTAAGGGTAGCCTTCAGGCACATGGACAAGGAAATGTTCAGGAATATTTATGTAACCTATGTGAGGCCAAACTTGCATATGCAGCCCCCTTTTGGAATCCGCACTTGAAAAAGCACATAGCTAAGCTTGAAAAAGTTCAAAGACATGCCATGAAACTGGTGCCAGAAATACGCAATCTCAGTTATGATGAGAGGCTGAGGGAATTAGACTTACCATCACTCGAGGCTAGAAGATTGAGGGGGGACATTTTGACAGTCTTTAAATTCCTTCATGGTTATGATAGAGTGGATAGGGATCGATATTTTGATATGGCTGTCTCTAGAACTAGGGGTCATAGGTTGAAGCTTCGTAAGGAAACTTCTTTGCAGGATGTAAGGAAATACTTATTCAGTGTAAGAGTAGTTGATAAATGGAATTGGCTAAGCGAGGAGGTAGTTAATGCTATCTGAATCCATAGTTTTAAGGACATGTATGATAAGTATCACTAAGTAGAAAATGGAACCGATCAGGAGACGGGAAGATACGAGCTTTGGGCTCTTTCCCGTAAACAAAATTAGGTGTATATATATATATATATATATATATATATATATATATATATATATATATATATATATATATATATATATATATGTATATATATATATAATATATATATATATATATATATATATATATATATATATATATATATATATATATATATTTATATATATATATATATATTTTAAGGACAGGTATGATAAGTATCACTAAGTATAAAATGGAACCGATCAGGATACGGGAAGATACGAGCTTTGGGCTCTTTCCCGTAAACACAATTAGGTAATCACAATTAGATAATCACACACGCGCACACACACACACACACACACACACACACACACACACACACACACACACACACACACACACACACACACACACACACACACAGAAATTTGGCTCATGCAAAGCGTTTAGAAACTCTCCAAATTTAAACATATTTAAACATAATTTAAACAATGCAAAAAACAAAAACAAAAAACTATGAGTTCTTGTATGTTTTAAAAAAAGAAAAATTTATTGAGATGCCAATGGTATCAGTATATTAAGGGTTTATAAAAGTTACTGGAAAAAAAAACATACAAAACAAGAACGGCTTAAGACACGTGAATTACTCCATTCAGGATCTCGTGAATTTATATAATACTAATAATAATAATAATAATAATAATAATAATAATAATAATAATAATAATAATAATAATAATAATAATAATAAATAATAATAATAATAAAAAAAAAACAGAAACAGATAAAGCAAAAATAGAGAGATCACTAATTAAATACTCTGACAAGAAAAGTTAAATAAAATCTAAGCTATTAATCTGAACGTTATAATGGCAGCTAATTATGACCATGCCTGTACTCTGTATTATTATAATTTGAAAATAGGGGATCATACAACATTATACTTATTGTTTGTTTCTATTGCATTAATATATAAAAATAAATCAATAATTATGGAATAATCAATTACATTCGCCAAGCGACCTCGTCTCGCAGGTACTGCGTTGAGATTTGCGGCTAGCGGATTGATCGGTGCAGCGACGGCTTCATCCCATCTACCACCACACTCGAAAACTCTCTTCCTCCTGGTCTTTCCAAATTCTTAAGTCCCATCATCCTTCAAAAAGCGGATCTATCGTCATCTCAGGGACTAATCGCCCATATCTCTAGGTCCTCAGTACTTTGACTATTTTTCCGGTCTGTACTTTTCCTTTGTGTAACATGACTTCATATTTGCCTTGTCCATAACCCTTTTCTTTCCCTTCGTTTTAATGTTTTCTAGTGCTAGGGCCTTTATTGATGAGGGCAGTCATTTTTGCCTGTCCCGGTGTCACACTCATATATATATATATATATATATATATATATATATATATATATATATATATATATATATATATATATATATATGTATATATATATATATATATATATATATATATATGTATATATATATATATATATATATATATATATATATATATATATATATATATACACACACACACACACACACATAAACTGCATTCGAATACAAATCTATGAAGAAGGTCATTAAAATAATTATGTTAAACAAAAATAAATTAGGAGGCAATCAAACTGCTAGTTTTTTTTTTTTTGCCATTTTCTTCTTTCGTTTCTCTTCTTGTTACTTACTAGATGCACCATCATCAATACTATTACAGTCATCGCTACCACCATCAGCATATCATCATCATCATCATGTACATACTTTCCAAGTTTCGAGTCATCATTATCACAAAATTCTTCTTCTCCTCCTCCTCCTCCTTCTTCTTCTTCTTCTGCCTCTTCTTCTTCTTCTTCTTCTTCTTCTTCTTCTTCTTCTTCTTCTTATTATTATTATTATTATTATTATTATTATTATTATTATTATTATTATTATTATTATTATTATTATTATTCTCCTTTTTCTACTTCTCCTTCTTCTTCTTCTATTTCTTCTTTTCCTTCAATAAAAAATTTCAGTTTCAGAGCGTTTTTTCGTATGAAAAAATGCATTCTATGCATTTTATTGGAATTATTTTCAGTCGAGGCAGTAAAAAGGAAATGTATTCTCTCTCTCTCTCTCTCTCTCTCTCTCTCTCTCTCTCTCTCTCTCTCTCTCTCTCTCTCTCTCTCTCTCTCTCTCTCTCTCTCTCTCTCTCTCTTTCTATTATTTTTCTTAGTCATGCTTAAACTCCTATTGCGACATTTTTAAAAACAGGAAAACTAAAAAATTAAGGAAAATTGTATCTTCTTTTCTTACCAATAAAAAGGAAAAATACTTAATCATAATGACAAGGCGATGATGAACATGCAAGGGGAAAACTCAGTCGCTAAGGCATTTAGCAGACACGTATATATATATATATATATATATATATATATATATATATATATATATATATATATATATATATATATATATATATATATATATATATTATATATGTGCATACATACATAACATACATACATATATAAAAACAAACATGCATCACGTACAGATATATATGCATCCATATCCGGAAACATAGTGTAAACATGCATATATAAAAATAAATATGCACTACATACATATATACATACATTCAAAGAAACATGAGTAATGTACATACATACATACATACATTCTTTCATACATGTATATAAAGTACATACATGCATGCATAAAAACCTAAAAAATTAAGATTTTCATTGCATATATATATATATATATATATATATATATATATATATATATATATATATATATATATATATATATATATATATATATATAGTATATATATATGTATGTATGTGAATACACATATGATATATATGTACGAG
>JAXCGZ010007651.1:7500-65000 GCA_037179515.1 Halocaridina rubra
AGTACTTAAAGATAAATAACTTAGGAAAAAAAGGAGTATAAGAACATGATTCCACGGGTCACCAGCCTAAAACCACTTGTCCAATACGCAGTAAGAGGAGATAATAAAGAGGCTCCCATACCACCCTTCATAAAACATACATAGCCCTTGCCCTTAAGTCCTCTTCCTCTTCTTCATATTTTTTCTTCTTCTACTTATTACTGTTGTGCTGCCTAAGTCCTCCTTTTTTTCTTCTTATTTTTGCTTCTGCTTATTGCTGCTGTGCTGCTTAAGTCCTCCTCTTTTTCTTCTTATTTTTGCTTCTGCTTATTACTGCTGTGCTGCTTAAGTCCTCCTCTACCTCTTCTTATTTCTGCTTCTGCTTATTACTGTTGTGCTGCTTAAGTTCTCCTCCACCTCTCCTTATTTCTGCTTCTGCTTATTACTGTTGTGCTGCTTAAGTTCTCCGCTGCTGCTTAAATCCTCCTCTTCCTCTTTTTCTTCGTATATCTGCTTCTGCTTATTACTGCTGTACTGCTTAAGTTCTCCTCTACCTCTTCTTATATCTGCTTCTGCTTAGTACTGTTGCTACTGCTTAAATCCTCCCCTTCCTCCTTTTTCTTCGTATATCTGATTCTGCTTATTACTGTTGCTGCTACTGCTTAAGTCCTCTTTTTCCTCTTCTTTTTCTTTTTCTTGTTTCTGCTTATTACTGCTGCTGCTGCTTAAGTCCTCTTTTTCCTCTTGTCTTTCTTCTTCTTGTTTCAGCTTATTACTGCTGCTACTGCTGCTTAAGTCCTCTTTTTCCTCTTCTTTTTCTTCTTCTTGTTTCTGCTTATTACTAGTCCTACTGCTTCTTCTTCTATAATATTTCTCTTTTTTCCAATTCTTGTTCTTCATCTTCTCTCTCTCATTTATCTTTTTCTTCTTGTGATTCTTACGTGCATTGATTTTTATTCTTCGTCTTCCTCTTAATCTCTTTCATTCTTCCTCTTTGTTATATCTTTATATCTTAGTCTTTTTCTCTTTACCATTCTCCTTTTTCTTCTTGTCCTTATTTCACATTCCTCTTCATCCTACTTCTTCCTCTTCCTTGGCTTCTATTTTTCCCTTCCTTCTCTCTAGCATTCTTCTTCTTCTTCTTCTTCTCCTCCTCCACCTCCTTCTTCTTCTTCTTCTTCTTCTTCTCCTCTCCACCTCCTTCTTCTTCTTTTTCTTTTTCTTCTTCTTCTTCCTTCTCTTCTTCTTGCCCCTCAACGGTCACTTACTTACAAGGCTCTGTGTACTACGTAAGTATATACAATGAATACTGACAGGTAAATAACCTTAAGAACGGGATTTGGGACTCTACCACCATCACATACTGTAGTTACCAATACACATACAAGTACGTAGGGGAACCCAGACGTTTCAATAATACACATAAAAGAGACCCAGGTCACATACACCAAGACATACAGGGACAGTTAGGTCAATAACCAGAGAGCCAGTATGCATACACAAACTTACACAAAATTACGTTTATGTAAATACACATAATGAGCTCCGGTTACATACACTTAGACAAATACCCAAAGAGCCAGAATACATACACAAGTATACACAAAGTTACGTTTACGTAATTACACATTAAGAGCTCGGGTGTACATACACTTAGGCAAATACCCAAAGAGCCAGTATACATATACAAACATACACATAGTTACGTTTACGTAAATTCACATAAAGAGCTCCAATGTACGTATACTTAGGCAAATACCCAAAGAGCCAGTATACATACACAAACATACACAAAGTTACGTATACGTAAATACACATAAAGAGCTCCGGTGTACATACACTTAGGCAAATACCCAAAGAGCCAGTATACATACACAAGCATACACATAGTTATACATACATTTAGGTATACAGGGAGAGGCAAACAGGTAAAAGGTAAAGAAAATATACATACGAAGATAAATAAGAAATTGAGATATACAAGGATGGATGGATACAATGGAAGATTAATTTAATAGTTGTCGAAAGTAGCAGATAGGGTAGGGGGAGGTATAAGTTCTCAGCACCTAAAAAATATCAACAATACCTATATAAATAATTTCCTAATCTTGTGAAACAATCAGAGAGGAAAAATAAGTCGCAAATATTCAGTTCATTTCCGTAGGAAAACGCAAAATTATGTATGGGGTTCCTTTGTGGGGGAAAAAAAATGTATATGCATCGAAGAACTAAAATATGAGATATTCCTCTACTTAAAGGCACGAAAAGAAAGAGGCAATCCCACTGGAAAAAAAAAGGAGTCTTCCTTTTTCTGCGACTAAAAAATGATTAGATAAATAATAATATCCGTTCTCCTTGACCGAAGAAACACGAAAATTACTTGGACAATCCTCTTTGCAGAGAAATTAAAAGATTAAGTCTCACTGTCTGCAGAAAATCACAAAAAAGGGCATTTCTCTCTCTCTCTCTCTCTCTCTCTCTCTCTCTCTCTCTCTCTCTCTCTCTCTCTCTCTCAAGAAGCACTAAAATGGGTATCCTATTCTGCAAAAATGAATAAAAATATGCGATGGCTCTCATTCTGCCGAAAAAATATGATTCCATTTGTTAAAAATAAGAAAAAAATTAAAAAGAGAAAGGCCTCCTCTCTGAAGAAAAAAAATATAAATATGAAGCCTCCCTTTTTCCGGAGAGAGAGAGAGAGAGAGAGAGAGAGAGAGAGGAGAGAGAGAGAGAGAGAGAGAGAGAGAGAGAGAGAGAGAGAGAGAGAGGAGAGAGAGAGAGAGAGAGAGAGAGAGAGAGGAGAGGAGAGAGAGAGAGAGAGAGAGAGAGAGAGAGAGAGAATTAAATATGTAAGGTCTCCCCTTTTGTAGACAATAATTTAAAAATATTTAAGACCTCCCTTTCTATAGCCAAGGACAAGAGTTAAAAGACACGAGGCCTCACTTTCCCCCAGAAAAGTTGAAAAATGAATCCAGCCTCTCTCTCTCTCTCTCTCTGAAGTGTACGAATGGTTGTTTTAATGTGTAAATATTTTGATCATGTGCTTTGCAAATTTTGTGGGGCCTATCTGGGTATCAGAGAGGAATTTCTATTCAATGTTACATTTTGAATTTTTACACTTGTAAATAGAGTAATTATCATGTAATCCATTTTTGATGGAATAAAGTTTTTTTACTTTGACTTTGAACTTTGACACACTCTCTCTCTCTCTCTCTACGTAAAAAGTATCAAACCAAAAGTAAGGCCTCTCTTTCAGCAGAAAACACTTCAAGACATACGAAACCTCTCTCTTTCTGCAGAGGAGCACCAAGACCTTTTCTGATATGATGCCTCTCTCTCGCATACACTTAGGCAAATTGGCGGGCGCAACCCATCAACAAACTAGCCCTTGATTAGGGGGGAGAGTGGTTAATAGTATAGATTTTCTTGGCCGAGGTTAAAATGAATGTTATAGCTTGTGTAAGCAGTCAAAGGAGAAGCTGTTAATCCCGTAACTATCTCTCTACAACAATGACTATTATTTGTAGTAATAGAGATAGAGAACAAATACATTAAACATGCAGCTATTGCTTGGAGTTTAGCATACATGGATTTATACATTCGAAATACAAACGAGCTCTCTCTCTCTCCTCTCTCTCTCTCTCTCTCTCTCTCTCTCTCTCTCTCTCTCTCTATATATATATATATATATAGATAGATAGATAGATAGATAGATAGATATATATATATATATATATATATATACTGCATAAACATATATATATATATATATATATATATATATATATATATATATATATTATATATACTGTATAAACATATATATATATATATATATATATATATATATATATATATATATATATATATATATATATATATATATATATATTTACGTCACGAACTCCCTTTTCTACCAAGGGCTAGGACGGTCGCCTTCTTAATATTGATAGTACAAAAGCATAAACTTGTCATACCAATGTCAACATTAATGCGAAATTGACATGTATATTTCATGTACTTGAGGAAAAAAAAAAAAAAACTCCTACTACTACTACTACTACGGTACACGTAAAATGTAATATCTAAAATTCGAACAAAGAGCACATAAGGAAAAAAAATGAAAAGACATTAATGCTGGTAAGAAGTAATGATAATCCCTTCACATCTGACAAGTCACAAAACTCCCCATCTCTGTTTCTCTCTGGTTTTTTAGTGCCCAGGCCCAATAATTTTTTTTTCCCGTCCGGGTGTCATTTGCAAATGGCTGTAAGAATATGCGCACAAGCAGACGGCAACAGAGGATTAATGTTGGTAATTTCAGTTAGTGAAATAAAACCATTTTTTTTTTCATAAACAATCAGGTCAAGTAACTATCAAACATTGTGTAAACACACTCGAGTAAACAGTAAAACAGAGGAATCAGTTTGTAACTGTGTACATAATTAGAAGACATCATACGGACTTATGTACATTTATTTTGATTCACTGTACATAGCGTACAGTAATAAGTAAATCGGTAGAAAATTCCTCTTTGGAAATAAAGAAATTAGTATCTGTATTCACGAACGCGACCCTTCATAAACAAACACGTGGTGACTCTTCATAAACAAACACGTGGTGACTCTTCATAAACAAACACGTGGTGACTCTTCATAAACAAGCACGTGGTGACTTCATAAACAAACACGTGGTGACTCTTCATAACCAAACACGTGGTTAGGAACTGCAATTATGTAAACAATCAGAAGCCATTTTAGATTGGCCTTTGCACAAACAACAGATGGCATGGAAATATATTTACATAAACAATCACCGAGCGGTTTAGAACTGTCTTTATGTTAAAATAAGTGGTGTGCACTTACCTTTGTCTAAACAATTCTAACCCGTTATGGGACTGACTTTGCATAAACAATCAGCAGATGGTATGGAAATATATCTGCATACTGCTTTTGTATAAACAATTTGATTATGGGGCTGAATTTGTATGAATAAGCAGTAGACCCTATGGCGATATTTTTGCTTAAACAAACAGAGAATGGTTTGGAACCTAAGAAAATAAATATAAAAATTGGATGTGCATAAACAAACAGAATCAGTTAGAGTAAGAACAGCGTAAACAAGTAACACGAGGTAAACAAATAAATTTACATAAAGAATCAGGTAGATAAAAATTGTTTAGGAAAAAAAAAAAAAAAAAATATATATATATATAATATATATATATATATATATATATATATATATATATATATATATATATATATATATATATATAGGATAGTCTAAGTAAACAACTGGTAGATGGTGTAGAAATATCTTTGCATAAACAATCAGGTGGTGGTTTGAATCGGTCTGTAGACAACAAAATAAAGTTTCGTTGAATTGTCCGAGCATAAACAATTACAAGGTGGTGTTAGTCTGAATTTACATAAACATTAAGAAGGTGGAATGGCCATATATTTGCATAAACAATCCGAGGGTGCTTACCAACTGTCTTTATTTACAAAGTTGTATGAATCTGCCAGTGCGTAAAGGGGGGCTTACACGGTCAAACGGTTCGTCGAACGCAGTTCGACAGACAAGTGTTTGAAGTGATGTTCGAACGTGTGAACGGGGTATTTGGTTGTCGAACACGTCACCAAATACCCCGTTCACACGTTCGAACATCACTTCAAACACTTGTATGTCGAACCGCGTTCGACGAACCGTTTGACCGTGTAAGCCCCCTTTAAACAATATGAAGCAGTTTTGTCTAATTTTACGAACTAGATCAAAAGACTGTATGAAAATATTATGGCAAAAACCATTCAAAGGCTTTTCGGATTGACTTTAGGTAAAAATAAGGGGTGTGGAATTGACTTTATTTAAACAATTAGATGCTGTGATGAGAATAACTTTGCCTAAACAAGTAGCATATATGGGAATATCTTTACATACACAGAGCTAAAAGGCCGCTTTCACACCAATGTGCCACGTCGCACGTGGCATGCCAAGTGGCACGCCAGGTGAAAACGAACATCCGGAAATATATGAAACCATTCACATAAGTGGCGTGACATTTCATGTGCCACGTGCGACGTGCCACTTTGGTGTGAAAGCGGCCTAAGAAGTGACTTTAGTAAAAAAAAAAAAAATGGATTTTCCTGCGTGTAAGTTAGATGCTATTATGACAGATTTTATGCAAAACACATAGCAGATGGCAAGTAAACAAATAGACATAAACAATCAAGTGACGACAAAGAGGTGTATGGAACTGTCTTGGATCAAACAATCAATATCCACAATTGGATCTAACTTTGCTTAAACAAGTATCTAATACATCTATGAAGTATTAGATGGTGAGACGAAACTGTCCTTACGTAAAGTGACAAGACAACAATGCGGAATTGTTTTTAGGTAAACAATCACTAGATTCTGCCAGAGAATACTTTGTAAACAATCAAGAAGTAGCCTTTTGGGAATAAACAATCTCGCCACTTTTTCCCAAGTTCATATGGACGCGCTGTGCTTTACTCAGCCTTTCAACAACTAGTAGGGTGTTGGCTTAAAGTTTTATGATCGATGGGATACCCTCCCTAAAACCAACCCTCTCCATGGATCCTGACGTGGGACCAGTACTGAGTTGAGCTAGCTTGCTATCCCGGGGAACTGGACAATTATTGTTATATATATACACACACACACACACACACACACACACACACACACACACACACACACACAGAACAAAAAAAAATTATCCTTACTGTGAAATCTTCATAATGGTTTGTGGAGTATCATTACCTTCGCAAATCATTTCTTACTATCAGAGATGACAGAATAATACAGTCTGGTGCTTGGACATTTACCAAAGGAGCCAATCTGTGAATATAGGGAGCTTCCAGAACTTGAAGGAGCCGATTATTGTTTTTCTCTATGAAGTACTTTTGTATCTTCTTCCAGGAATGTGCAGGAACCAGACAACATTATTCTGACGATTGTGAATGTAAGAAACTGTTGGGTACAGATAAGGATGGTTCAAGTCCAGCAAATAATTCTGGAGACTTCACAAAAAGAAAAGACTATTTCTGGTGCATATACAAAATAAACCATGGATACTAGATAGATAGGCAGATAGAGCAATAAATAGAATTGAATATAATGTACAAAGTTTATTTACTCCTTGAAGGTCATATGCAGCAAAAAGCTTCCTAATGTAACCTTATATAATCTGGTACAGGTTTCCGGCTCTACCTCCTTGATACCTAACAAGAGGGTTTAAGTCCCTAAATAAAGAGAACATATACTTTGTGTATGTGTGTGTGTGAGAGAGAGAGAGAGAGAGAGAGAGAGAGGAGAGAGAGAGAGAGAGAGAGAGGAGAGAGAGAGAGAGAGAGAGAGAGAGAGAGAGAGAGAGAGAGAGAGAGAGAGAGAGATTGTACATTCATACACTCACTTTATATAGACACATAGTCATACGTACATACTAATGAACACACACACACACAAAAGTACATATGCATACATACAGACACCTCCATGACTAAGCATCGCTGATTATTTTATTTGTGGCAATCCCCGCCTCTTGCACCAAATTGATTTAAGAGTGAGAGGAGCTTTTGTGTCCATAAATTATGCCTTCTGTCAAAGGGAACACAAAACGATAATTGCAAGGACAACTCTCCCATGGACCCATCGCTGGAACTTGCCCTACTGGAGTCCATTTCTGGGGTTCCAATATATATATTTCTCTCTCTCTCTTAAGATTCAGATAACATACATACTGGAAAACTAAAACTTAAGATAACAGAAACAAGGTTGAATTTTTTTTTATATAAAACTAGAATAAAATTTAACCATAAGTTACAACGAAAATACAAAACTCGAATTCAAACGAGAATATAGAATGCTGCAATGTACATTCAGCATTGTTGGGCATGACCTGACTTGCCTACACATACTGATGATAAATTTGCTACATTTTCAGGGGGTCTATAACATTACCCAAACGCTATTTAGACAAATGGCTAAGTCAACGCGCACAGACCAACCTACCATACCTGTCCTCATAAATGTCTCTCAAAGAGATTATATTTCTTAATTCATTTATATATGTCTATTTATTCATTTATTTGTGAATAATTTATATATTCATTTTTCAGCAGAAATATGAAGCATACAACAGCGCCTGACCAGATAACCAACCAAGACCAATTGACTATCTCTGATGTGGATACGGTAAAACTGACTGCACCATTGAGAGGGTAAAAGAAGCAGTAGACGTTTTATTTATTTATTTATTAATTTGTTTGCTTAATTATTCATTTACTTATTTTCACAAGGGCGAAAGACAAAGAGTTTAAAAGCAAGGAGTTTTGTTTAATGCGTACACACACACACACACACACACACACACACACACACACACACACACACACACACATATATATATATATAGGGAGGGGGCTTGAATACTTCCTCCGTGTCGTAAGAGTCGACTAAATGGGGCGGAGCGAGGGGACTGGGAATCCCCTCCTCTGTATTTTCTTTTCCCAAAAAGTCAGAACATTTTGTCATGACTCAGCCACTCCCTTTATAAAGGGAAAAATGGCTCATGTATATAGATATATGAACATAAATATACTAAATAATTAAATCGCTAATCATTCTAAAACATTAATTAGACCGGAAGCAAATACCTTAGTCAGCTATTTTTTTCACGACTTATGCCATTTTTAGTACATAAGGAACTTAAAGATATGGAAATCCCAAGAATAAGCCATTACTCTAACGTGTGACCCAAACCATCATATTTAGGGTGAGGTAATAACATCATCATCAACACCAACAACAACAAGTACAAGTACTAATAATAATAATAATAATAATAACTCCAGAGAGTGTAGAAGAATAGTGAAAAAATGCTCCCCTCTATGCACCTCCAGTTAAGAAAAAACAAAAAGAAGAAGAGAAAAGAGAATGAACAGGCAATGAAGAAAGACACTTATAAATGACCCAGTCATTACCCAATACCTTTGGCAGTGAACAACGTAACTCTAAATGGCCCTTTACACTCCCAAGTTCCTTCCACTGCCCCTCGGCCCCCTCCCAAATCCTTGACCTACGGAGTCCTGCTTCCTAATAATAGCACTACAAGTCATGCTGAGATCATGTAACACAGCTGCCTCCTCCCGCCTTCAACTCTCCTTCATTTAACACACCATCCCACTCCACCACACCCCCAAGCCAACTATGCACTTCCCTCTTCCACCTCCTGTCTGATGCTTTCGACTCCCTCACGCACAAGTCTTCTCCATATGACGTCACTTCACTCTCCTAAACCTGCTGCAGATAGCAGCTCACTATGGGTTCTGTCTGGGCTATTCGAATATTGACCAATATTGCAGCCAAGCTCATATAAAGCTTGTTAAAGAAGGTCTGCAACAAAATTGTGGAAATTCGTGTACGAATATGGATCATAATTGAAGCCAAGCTCATTTGCATCTTGTCAAAGAAGTTTTGATCTTTAAATTACGATAATCCACGTACGTATACTGAGCAACATTGCAGACAAGCTCATCTGAATCATATTAAAGATGTTTCGGTCTGAATATTATGAAAATTTACGTAAAAATATTGAGCAACATTGCAGACAAGCTCATACGAAGTTTGTCAATGATGTTTCGGTCTGAAATTTATGAAATTCACGTACTATTAAGCAACACTGCAGACAAGCTCATTTGAAGTTTGTCAAAGGTGTATTGGAGAGAAATTGTGAAAATTTACGTACGAATATTGAGCAACATTGCAGACAAGCTCATTTGAAGATTGTCAAAGATATTTTGGAGTGAAATTGTGAAAATCCATGTACGAATATTGAGCAACACTACAGACAAGCTCATTTAAAGTTTGTCAAAGATGTTTTGGAGTGAAAATTTGAAAATTCACCTATACCTCTAAACAGAATTTCAAGACAGAATCGATACAGATATGTCTAAACAGTCAAACTACACAAGAGAGAAGGAGACATAGTTCCATACTGTATTCTGTGCTAGTAAGTCATGACAATACTCCCACTAAGCTGGTCTTTTTTTTTATGTAATATGGTGTCCTCAACAGGTGATGTCGCCCACATGCCATCTCTTTGCCAATATCAGCGAGAATAATAAAGGAGGTCACTCAACTTTCCAGGTAAAAACGTGACCCAACCCGCTTATGACGTCAGCAGAAAGGGTGTAAGAAGGTGGATATATGTCTGACCATTAAAAAAAAACACACACATTAGCAAGAGTAATAAAGAACCAGTACCGAAAACCCATAATTTTGAGCTTCGTAGCTGCCATTTTCATAAATAATGTGAAGACTATTGTATGACATTCAAGTGTATTTTATTAGCCTACCTTCATACAAGACCTGCCCCTAAATATGGTCGTTTATCCAAGATGGGGGTTTCCATACAGTTGGGGAATCCCATAAAAAAACAGTACAAGATAAATCAAACTATCAAAATTGATGAAAAAACAAGTTGTTGGTAGCTTTTTATGTTATTTAAGTATAATTCCAATACTCTAATATTCTTTAAGTTCACTGAAGTAAGGTTGATTGTTGTTAATTTTAACCATATAAATTCCTTAACAAGTCAGCACGCCTGAATAAGTTCACTATTATTCAACATTTCACTAGACAAATGGCTACATTCTATGTCAAAAAATCAGCCAGTAAATGTCACACCACTTTTATAATTAGTATAAACACTGATACTATGAAACTGATCGAATTATTCCAGTTAATTGTACCACTAGATAAACATTTATTCTAAACACTTTACATTAATAAAGCACTTTGTCAGCAAGAAGGATTTAAGGGCAGTTCCAAATAAGCTAGCAAATAAATTATTGGAATTTCAAAAAGCTATTGATGAGTATTTGATCTGTAGATATTCATAAGTGGTGCATAATATTAACAAATTCAAAACAAACATAGCGCTATTTTCCACATAAACTATTTTCATACATTCATCAACGTAATTTATATATAGAACCACTTAACGACACTCCTGATAATTAGTTATTCCACACCCAAGCAATAATCCAAAGTAATATTCTACCCAGTGAGATTAGCTAAATGAGGACTTTGAAGTGAATCTCCAACAGTGGATTATTATGACCAGATCCGATTCAACTTGCCATTAAAAAAAAAAGTTTATAGTTTTACATCAGTGCAAAACTAACTCCCTATGGAAAGAGAAACTAGCCATTCAAAGACACAATAATCATCCACTAAAACATTAGTAAAAAAAAAAAAATGAAAATTAAAATATTGTTTTTCTAATAAAAGTTTCCACTGTAACAGGGAATGTTTTCAAATTTGACGTTATATAAAAGTACCTGACAGCTTATATTTTTAAATGGTGCAATACCAAATTTGGATCACATAAAGGTAAAACCTCCCAGTACATTGAATAACCCCTTAACTTGTTAGGTTAAGTCAGGTTAGGTTAGGTATTAACCTAACCTTATAATATACTGTAGGGGGAAATTCAATGTATTGGGAGTGGTTATCTTTACTTAATTCCCAAAATCTAAAAAAAATTTAATATGGATAAATCAGAATTTATTGAGTTCAGTATTAAGGATCATTTGGTAAACAAAGAATTCATAACTAGTAATTATGTGATAACTTGCAAAGAAACGCTAATGCTGAAGGAAAACTTCCCACAATGTAATAATTTGGCTTGCAGGAGCTTAGTTTTATGATTTTTTTTCCAAGCGCTACAATAATTATATATAAATACCCCTTCATAAATTGCTAACATAAGACATTTAGTGCTGGATGAATAATAAATGGTGCTAAGCATAGAGGCAGACCTACATATATTTATATTCCAAACAAAAACTTTCAAAATCTTGGATATTCGTTACACATGCCTTATTATCCCTTCACATCTGACAAGTCACAATACTCCCCATCTACGTTTCTCTCTATGTTTTCTTCGTGCCCAGGCCCGATGAGGGTAAATTTATTGTTTTTGGGACGTCCTGGTGTCACATTCATACATACATACATACATATACCGTGGCTGTTTCCCCTTTAAAAGTGGGAAAGCAAAAAATAGAGTCTATTGTTTCAGATTTACTCTAAGGGGCATTTTTCCACTGAAAAGGGGGTGCACGAAAGATTAATAGAGAATGGAATTGAGACAATTAAGCTGGTTTGGACATCTACAAAGAACGGGCGTGAATTGTGCATAGCAGATACTCGACCCCATCAAGGAGCGGCGTTGAAATCCAAGAGGATGTAAAGTTTACACGACAGATTGAGAAGGCTCGAAGGGAATACAACCTACCCTGACAATGATCAGTCATTGAATAATGAGGCCAAGATACACCAGAAAATCCTTGAGGCCTGGCTCTGATATTTACCACTGGAAGTGGTTTGATTTTTTTTATTATACTGTATATGTATACAGTGTGCATAATTGTGACTATGAGCAACTGTTTGGTCACAGAAATGTGGAAGCAAAGTTCAATCCCCTGGGGCCTGGCTCTGATATTTAACACTGGAAGTGGTTTAATTTTATTTATTATACTTTATACAGTGTGCAAAATTGTGACGATGAGCAACTGTTTACAGCACAGAAATGTGGAAGGAAAGTTCAATCCCCTGCGGCCTGGCTCTGATATTTACCACTGGAAGTGGTTTTATTTTATTCATTATATTGTATACAGTGTGAAAAATTGTGACTATGAGCAATTGTTTACAGCACAGATACGTGGAAGCAAAGTTCAATTCCATTATGCTGCAATTTTCCTCTTTTGATTGTAGCTACCTTCTGACCCTTGATGAAAAAGCCAATAGGTATGAAAAACTGATAATTACTGTATCTGTACGGTCATTACATAAAAGGAACACATAAGTTAATCATTGCAAACATATTTACTGATGCAGTCAGCATCATTAGTAATATCCACAACAGCAACACAAAAGGAATGTGTAATTTAGAAGATATCTCTGATTCGTAATATACAACCCCACTGAACATGCCTTGAGCATGTCTTCCATATTGTTGAATGGTTTATTATAATACAATTGATGAAAAATTTTAAAAAGTAAGACTATAGATCAAGTAAAAATATGAGGATACCTTCTCTATTACTATCTTTACGTAATACTGTCACTAGATTAAATTGCTGAATTAAGAAGCTACAGCTTACACATTTCTCAAGCTGTAATATGCAATGAGCTAACTGTTAATGTGTTTTTAACCATATGACTTGAAACACTCCGTGACATTAGATAACGAAAAGATAAAACGAGTTTAACATGAAAAAAAGGAAGAAAATAATATATTCACCCCCTGAGTTTTTCTTTTTCTTGCTTGCATTTTCAACACGGCTCCTAGGAGTGAAGGACAGGAATACTAAGTGTTACCATGTATGTTGTAAAAAGTCAACAACATGGGGCCGAGAAGGGACTGAGAATCCCTCCTACATTTTGCTTATGTAAGGTCAAGGTATAAAAGGGGAGTCTAGTAGAAAACTTAAGCCAGAAACCTAGTAACTGGATCACAGAATGTACTTACTTGTCGAACAAGAGAGCTGAAGGGAGGATTTCAATTATAAGAAACAACATAAAAGTGAATGGGCGTAGACTCAGCCATAACTCTTATTAGTTAGATTACAACCCTTCTATACTGATGATAGACTAGAGATGAAACAAAAATTTTAATACTTTATATTTCTCTATATAATCTACAATTCCCAGTACAAAAGCTTCCCTACTTAAGAAGAAACGAGTTACGAACATTCACAGATACGAACAAAAAACTTACCCAATATCTACCCATGTATTAATGCATGTAGTACAGTACTGTACTATATTACTATTCATTAATAATGTATACTTTATGTTTTATGTACCTAAACACAACTTACGAACAATTCTATTTAAGACCGGATTTCTGGAACCTAACTTGTTTGTAAGTTGGGGAGTGTCAGTATTATAAACCCCCAAACTACTTTGTTTCCAAGATGAAAAAGCTGTCAATATAAGCGAAAGCAATATCTTTAGCAAAGCATCATGAAAAGCAACCGTACGAAGTTTACAATATTCAAAGTATTAGCTAGGATTAATGTTATAAGTAATTACTGTCACTTGCATATAAAGAATGGTCATTTGAGGAAATCATTTGAGATTTATTTTAATAAATAAATATTCATACATAGATAAGAAAATTTTTACCATTTTATGGAATGAATGGCACTTCGAGCAAGCAGCTTAGAGAATAATAGTAACATTCGCTGTATAAATAATCTATAGTACTATCACACTGCATGCTCAAAAGATTGAAAGCTAAATGACAAATAGCAGCCTGTAAGAATCAACAATCACAAATGATTGACTAAATAAAAACCTGAAACTATTTTCAATAGTGTATGCTACATTTTGTCTCCTTAAACGACCAAGTGGTGTATAACAATGTCAAAAATAAAGAAAACAAAGTAAGGGTGTATTGTGAAAAGAATTTACATCATTACATAAAAAATTAATAAATATCAAGGGCTGATGTAAGAAGGACCAATTATCAAGAGAGCCCAAGTCATTTCTCGTGAGTTACCTCTAAATCAACTCAATACTTTTACCTATCAATCAAAATTCTTGTAGGGAGTAAGATGAATCCAGAGATGTCTTTTCTATATGCCAGTGTCAATTACTGTGGGTATTACAGAATAATGGCTGACCAGACTAGAAAACGTGTAAAGCAACATGTTCATAATAACTAGGTTACTGCTTAGGAGTTCATATTACTTACCACAGCAGTAACCAAAAGTTACATCTAAACTGTTCACATCACAACCGAGTATTCTGTAGCCTTATGCAAACAAAAGGTTACATAAGGGCTGAATACTATTACTGGGAAATTATCTTTATGACCTAAGATCTTAAAATTTCAATAAATGTTTTTCCTTGATCCCAGTTACACTCAGTTCAATGTATCAAACAAGATAGCTTTTGCAGTAAATTAGTAAAGAAACTGTCCTATTAAATCTGAGACTTTGGTAGGCAGGATGCATCATTTAAGCAAGGGAAGTAGCATAAAATCAGCTGTCAACACACACAGGGAGGGTTAAGTCGTATTCTGTAGTAGAACAACACTGCTGGGATGCATTTTTCATTCACAAACTATTATTTTCCAAGCAATTGATAAGGGGCCAAATATACCTCAATCGATAACCTACTTCGACACAGAGAAATTATCATCATCATTTGACTCTATGTAAGAAGCTACTTCCTAGCTATCCATTAATCTATCTATATACATGAGCCATGTTCATCCTTATAAGGAGAGTGGATGAGTCAAATCAAAGTACCTGTACCTAGACACCAGTAATACATTACAAAACTGCAAAAGTACTTCCATCTAAATCATATTCTCGATGCATATACAACGCTGTGTACTAGTTTTATAAGTATGAAGCTTGGTTATTCTAGAACGTCTTAAGAGACAATGCAAGGCAGAAAAAGAAAGAATTTATATATCATTCCCAAATATTCCATTACTTGACATAACAAAACAAGATAAACTGCAAAAATATTACCGCAAGTTTATAATTCAAGGCAAACTGCACGATAGCTACACAAAAATCTGTCAAGCTCACAGCCAATGCAAAGGCCAATATATATATCCTAAAATATAAGTTCATGCTACTTTCCAACATTGTGGAACGATCTTCAAATGTATATCTTCGCAGTAGTATGCCACCAGAGAACAGACATAACATGATATGCAGTAAATTTATAGTACTATTCCTCATTACATTTAAAAACATGAATATTATTTGGAGCATGGTCATTTACTTCATATAGTTCTCACAGCAGCTAATATGAAAACTGACTTAGATATGTACCTCATACAATAAACTTAACATGGGCCCAACATTAAATCATTTTTCTTGACTGCTGCAAGCTCTGACCAAGATACTCTATCGTAGTCTCAAAAACATTATCAGTGATAATAAAAGCAATACCAAAACATAAGAATGGACTGCCACAATTATATGCAGTAATTGAAAATTCTGTGGATTTTCGCTAAAACCACAAGTTAGGAAAAGTGATTACCATGTCCAATGATGACAGCATGGGCACACACAAGTGAAACGCTGCATTCACAGACGTAATCACCCCAATATTATTCCAATCTTAACAAAAATCTAATTTATGATAATCATAGACTCCTTCCAAAAGCAAGCTGAAAACTCATTATATATTATAAAATAATGAGGGGTCATAAATAATTTTTAACACTTCTGAGAGCATTTTCGATAAATCATTACCACTACCAACAGTTTGTGGCACAACAATTTTGAGCGTATATTTGGCCCACGCAACTTTTCGGGAAATTCTTGATAGATCCTCAAAACATC
This sequence comes from Halocaridina rubra, assembly GCA_037179515.1. Taxonomy (NCBI): domain Eukaryota; kingdom Metazoa; phylum Arthropoda; class Malacostraca; order Decapoda; family Atyidae; genus Halocaridina; species Halocaridina rubra. Next base: position 23,886 of record JAXCGZ010007651.1, read on the forward strand.
TAGCCTTTGAGAGTACCATTTATAACAACTAAATAAATATTTAAGACACTTGGAGAAAATACAGCCACCACAGTTAATAAAATATGCACTGCATACGAAACTACATGAATGTGGTTTTGATGATGCAGATTCAATGCAAATATAAACTGCAGACATTTTCCCAGCAACTACAAAGCTCATACAAAGCAATGAGAGTGCTATACTAATACATATTTTTACCACCTCTCTCTAATAAATACTTCATTTTACACAGGAATGGCCAATTTGGAAGCCAAGCACAATGCGCGTTTCCATATGCATTTCTCTCAAATTGAATAATTTCTAATATCTCTAAGACTTTACGTGAATACTTACCAGTCCATGGCATGCAGTTAGACAAGGAAAGATTTTTATTTCCCACTCACCTGCAAATAAAAAACAAAACTATTTAGACACTAATATGAAATAATTTGCTACCGCAAGTAACCACTAACAACCAATTGGATTAAAAATCAGACAATACAGCTAGAGAGGCATATATCAATCAACACACTCCCTCCTTTCTTACTTCATGGCGTCACAGTTTAAAAACTGCGATGCCTTTTCCCGCTGGTTGGCAGGGTGCCACAACTGAACAAAAAGAGGGATCCAGTAGGATGGTTTGGGAAACTTTTAATTTGAAATGCCAATTCTGATAAGAATACTGGAATTATTGAATATTCAAACTACAAAGCATTATTGTGCTGTTACAGCAAAGCCAAACATAGGTGGTGGTTTTAGTGATCGATTTTATGTTACAGACTCCCATTTTTATTAAGGGCTAGGTCAGCGCGTTATTGTGAAGGACTTTGCTTTTGGCAAATTCATCAGTTACCCTGCGTGAATGCCCTTTTTGACCTCAGACTGTGGCAGGCCACAAAACCTCAACCTGATGATTCAAGATAGCAAGCTTTAAATATACTGTATTAGGTGCTTCATGTAATACAACATATATAAGATATTGTATTGAACCTCTGAAAGAAAAGTTTTCTGCTTTTATTGCTAACTAGCAGTGGCCACAACTGTAAATAGATTTGAGATGGCAGGACAAAATTCAAATAACTAGAGCCAGACAATCTCACACTCCTTATCTTTTTTAATCACCTCCTACAATATGCAGGAAATATGAGAGTACATTCTTCCAGCCACATAAAGATTCTGTAAGTATCCAGTTTAGGAAAATGCAACTTCCTTGTGAATTCCGATTTCAAGACCTCTAAGAATATTATACAAAGAAATATTAAATATCCATTACTTATATAAACAGGGTGCAATTACAAATTTTAAAGCAGGTGCAGAGCCTTACTATTTTTTAAGTAAAACAATTTCAGGAAACATTAATAATGTTGTAGAGTAAATCTTTCTATATTATCTTTCCTTATGGGAAATATTAAGCAAAGCAATATCCAATGATCACTGCACATGGTAAGAACGTGATTTTCAAATACTAGGTCAAACAAGATATTAATAAAGCTATAAAAACTATACAAAGTGTTAAACATATACCGTACTTCAAAACTTCACTTGATAAAATTCAACTATAGATAATAATGTGCAACAATGCTATCCAAATTAATCATTACACAGAAATCAATATTACAAGCACTGATAGTCTGACAACAAAAAATGTATATAGCTAGCAAATAAGATGACATACAAGTCATTCTATCACTTCTCAACCAATATAGTATAATTAAAGTCCCGAGAGTCAGAAAAATTCTTACATATGAACAAACACTTCCTCTGTAGACAAAATGTATTCTTTGTACATGAAACACATCTCAAACATTATATATGATTTAATTTCATCTCCTAATATTGTGATTATATGTGGCACGCATGATGCCTTCAAGCCAGAGCTGCTAATCCTTTGCAAATATTAAATTACCACTTGGATAATAAGCTATCTTAATTTCCAAAGTGTATGATAAGGGTATAATAAGCTATCTTAATTTTCAAAGTGTATAATACGCTATCTTAATTTCCAAAGCAACTTTTGCTCCTTTAATCTCTATCCAAGCTGGAGTTCAACATAAATCTCCTTCTAATGTAATTTTGAGCAAACTTGCTCTTCCAACACATTGCAGACTTTAGATTTAATATTGTTTTCTCACTCCTTCGATACTATTTAACCCTGCTCATCTATTTTACAAGTCACAGACAACCTATAATCTTTCATATTTACTTTCACTACCTGTAATATATTGTAGTACATGTACTAGTTTTTATCCCATATTTAAAATCTTTCTTTTAACAGTATTAGGCTTCTCCTAATGATTCATGTATCATGTTGAAGTTCCTGTAGTACACTTTAGCTCCTTTCTCTGCTGTAAGTTATCACACACAATGTTCTAATACGTCATAAGACTATATCACAGATTAGATTCAGTATCTTGACTCAAAACCATGTCTACACCCTGAATACATTATGAAATCCGTGATCAATATATTACCAAAAACCATTAGATACCAAACACCCCACCATTATCTTAAATTAACAGGCCAAGAAAATAAGTCACTACTTAGTGAGACCTTTGCCTGTATGAGGTCACACAATTTGAGTATCTTGCCTTACAGAAACCTAAGAAAACGCATAAACTATGTGAGAAATATGTATTCAAACGTGCCTATGTCCGAGTATAAATAAATATGAATTATACAAAACACAACATAGCTGATCTTCTACAAAACATGCTCCTCTCCTAGTCTAGCAAAAGGGACTAAACTGAAAATACAGTATCTCATTTAGAATCATAAGCAAATTTTTTGCCTTTTTGCCTTCTATATAAATGAACCTCTATTAATTTTTTTATTATATTCTTTTTTACAAAAGCGGTTTATGAGACAGCACTGAATTTCTTCTTTTTATCCACCACAATGATAAAGTACAAACATATTTTTTTTCTTATAAATTGCAATGTCGCACTGCAACTAGAAGTGTATTCAAATATTACAAAAGTGACTTATAAGAGAGAGCTCTGTATATTTGTTACTTTTTATATACCAGACTGGTATACACATTCTTTTTTTCATATCATATAATGTCATGTTCCATTACAGATAATAGTGTAACCACAACCATAATGAGAGAACTGAGGCTGCAAAGTTTAACAATACACAGCCCAACCTCACCGCTTCTATCAGTTGTTTTACAGCAAGAATAGAATATCAAAGAGACAGGAATTGTCAGTACTCTCTCCCCTATGCTTCTCATAACACGCAAGGAATATGAGGATGGAATTCTTTCCATTACCAGGGTTATCACCCTCAGTAACTTCCTACAACACATAGGGTTTGGTTTCGGTTTTACGTCACGAACTCCCTTTTCTACTAAGGGCCAGGACGGTTGCCATCTTGCGAAGGACTTGTTTTGGCAGATGTAATCGTTACCCTGAGTGTACTGATGAAGGGTAAAAGTTTCTCTCTTACACCAACTGTTACTCTATTAACCTGCCAATGAGCACAATACAGTACTTATGTAAAATGCAGGATAGACAGTCATGATAAAATACAAGACAGAGAACACACTCTAAGGAATGGAAAGAAAAGAATGACCTAAGTCCTCAAATAAGCCAATATTTCATTAAGAAAGAGTCAGGTTACATATTAATTACCAAACCCATCCTGTCTTAAAATATAACAACAGTTTAACAGGGCATTCGTACCTACACTACCCTTAAACTCATGAATCATAACGTAACAAGAATATGACTGTGTATATCCAACTTATACAAAAAGAAGAGTAACTGTGATCTCTGTAAGTCAAGAACTGGAGCTGTATGGCACACAAACTAACACCATTTACGTGAAGTTGACATGCTGCAAGTACCTGAATTAAAATTGAATACCATTACAAGGCAAGTATAAACACTGAAAACTATATGACCAAAAGGGAAAACCCAAAGTAAATAGAAAAAAATTCATGATAAAAGATATAAACACTTGGCTTTTGGGAATATGTACTACCGGTCCTTTCCAGACAAATGGAATTGATGATTATTACCACATAGAGAGAAGCAAATACAAAGATTACAATACTATAATAAGCATCTTGAGCAAGTATTTTATGAAGCCATACTTCATTTATGATAACTATTAGGTTGGAACTATTTGGTCAATCGTTAGGTGGCAGGATTGTTAAAGTTTTTTAAGGGTGAATTTTCTAGAAGTTACAATCTTTCTTCTATAAGTTAAAAATTCGTTAAGAATAAGGAAATTCATATATTTCATATGAAGTTACTGTAAACTGATTAAACTCTGTATACAACAATGATTTCTATAAATAACTTACATCAGGCAATACAATCAACTTTTAAAATTGTACAAAGTTGCATAGCTCACATTTTCTATACTCTTGATCAGTGGTTCATAACCTGGATGATAGCGCCCCCTGGGGGGCACTGGGCTTGATGAAGGGGGCAGTAAGTTCTTGGGGGCACTGAGCTAACATAATAAAATTAATTTTTTACTTCAATAGAAATTCTATTACTGTATACCTGACAGGGCTGTTAAATTTACTTAAATAAAACAAAAGCTAAGCATTGAAGACAATACATATAGAAAATCTCGCAAGCTCATCAAGCACTTGGAAGCCATTAAGTCATAATTAAGGTAAATTAAAAATTTTAGTCATTATTAACTTTTCTCAACGGAAGTTTTAAATATTATACTCTGCATTTTCAGTAAAATTATCTTATCATCCATATTAAGAAAGTTTATTCACATTTCCTGCCTTTTCCAATTGAAGGGGGGCGTTGGGCTATGCAGCTAGTTGAAAATGGGTGCTACACAAAAAAAAAGGTTAAGAACCACTGCTCTAGAGCATACATTAAAGTCTGAATAGAAGCTTCTTTATTTAAGAAACAAAATGAAAAGATTTAATTACAACAGCACAATTACTGAATGTAACTGCAATAATAGTTAGAAATACTTAACTGCCTCTAGGAGGAATATCATATTCACAGCAAAAACGAAGAGGAATGGCACAAGCAATAAAATATGCGAATGAAAATTACAGCATAATATTCCAGAAATAATGCACGCTACTTCTCGGATCGCAATAAACGTGCGAGCTATTTCATTCAAATATATACTTTAGTACAGTGCAGAAGAATATTGATAGAATTAGGTATATAATTGATGCATTTGGTCATACTACTCCTTCTTTGTCTCCAGCTTTAACCTATTTCTATATAGGGTTGCTATTTTGCTACCCTTTTCCACTTTTTTCTGTCTCGCATATCCTGTTCCTTTAACCCCGTCATAATACTATTATTATAGATCACCATGATACACAAGCCAAAGATTAATTACAGAAATCAAAAAGTAACATAATGACTTCATTTTAATATCACGAAGAATTATCTTTGTTAGGGCCGTACCTGGGTAATCTGTTATGTCGGGGAGGTCATGACTATCGCCGTCCTCGCTCATGTAGCCAGGGGGAGGGGACTCAGTAGGAGGGAAAGTAGGCTGAGGATCAAGTAACGATGGTACTGAAGTGAGTGATGCTGAGTCACTTATGCTATCGGCCGTCAGGTCGGCCAACGAGCCCAGGTCTTCCGCCGAGCCGGGATCCGACTCCGAACTACCTACACCACCCCCACCGCTACTGCTACTGCTCCCGCGAGGTACCAATATGGCAGGGAGAACTGAAATGGAAGATAAGTACGTAAATAAAAATTCATAAAAACTCACCATGTTAAAGTGCAAAAAGAAATTAATTAGAAGTAAACCATATTTTGCAAGCAAAAAATGAGACATATAAGTCAAAACTATCTATAAAGTAATTGATCTACAATTCCGTACTCAATCTATTTCACTGTTTTGCATAAATATAATAAATATATCATATGGTTTCTGAGATTCAGCCTTCCAAAAAATCAATCTACAAGCAACATTATTGATATATGCTTTCAAAACGTAAGAAAATCAACTATCTAAAAATGTAAATAAAAAAGCGATCAACTTAGCAGCAAAAATTGCATTTGAAACTGAAAACATCTTCTTACATATGTTTTTGCAATAGCGAAATTTCCCATGCACATGTAGTGAGTAATGAAACTGCATTCAGAAAAAAAAATATAGATTGTAGTAACATAGCCTTCAATTTTCCAATACATACAGCTCTCCAGAACAGGAACCATAATACCTTGAAACTCAACACTATATGCTAATTACCTACATATATTCTGTACATGTAAAAGGCATCCTTTGCATATATACATATCCAAATCTAGAGCAATGTAGATATAAAATTTATGGCTTAATTACATACAGGCACGCATTCTATTTTGTGCAAGCTTTCATGCAAGAAACAGGACTTAAAAATAACACACTGCTGATGAACTCTCAAAAAATACAATATGAACTTAATTCTCCAAATCACATTTATCCAATGAGAAAGAAGAATATTTTAAAATACAATACAAAAATCCCAATCTTGCAAAGACCTATATCAGCTATCTACATCTGTTTTCCAAAAAGAAGGCATGAAGAATATCGAACGACACCTAGACAGTTTACAAACCTGAAGTCAGTGTTACACACTATTGCCTACAGTATTAGAGATATCTTCTGAAGATGCAATATTCACCAAACATTGACACTGTTCATGTGATGTGAACGATTTCACCTCATGGACTCCCTTTTCTATTAAGGGCTAGGACAGTGCCTTCTTGCAAAGGACTTTGGTTTTAGCAAGTGTGAAAATTACCCAGAGTGAATGCCCTAATCTCAGATCATGGTGGGATGCGATCCCTCAACCTGACGACTCAAAGTCACGTGCACTACCACTTTGTCACAGTACATGTATACAAAATTAAATGCAAAACTATACAGTTGCAAATCTCATTACAAACAAGGAAAAATTTTGCCATACTGTTACTCATTTATACTTGTAAATGACTTTAATACCAATCATACAGTTTACATATGAAAAAATAAGTAAAAAAAAAAATACTCTAAAAATAAAGAATAAATTCCTCCTTCAAGAAGGACAACTAGAGGGTTTTCTTCATTAGAGTACTGCTTACAACACATCAAACCACACTCAATAACTTTTATTCTGGAAGAAGCCCTGCCCTCTACCAACAATGAGGATAAATCTTCCCTTACTAAAATAAAAGTAGTACATTTATTCTTTAATAATAAAAAAAAAAAAACTTTACAGCCAATTAGAGTACAATACTTAAAAAAGTTTCATCAACTTTACCCTTCTACATATTAACTTTAGTTTTTAGTCTAAAAAGATGACTGACTTTAAATAATATAAAAGGATTATCATCTTTCAAGTATGCCCAATATTTATTGTAAAAAATGAGGTTAGTCCCTCCTAATATTAAGTAGTCTTTCCTTCTATATACACATGAGGGCTTTCTCATACACATTAAGTAAGTGGTTCTACAAAAGGGCCCTTTCTAATTCCAGAATATACAAGGAGGTCACACTCTTGACGTTTAAACAGTCCATGCATGTCCCTGCCCATCATCCAGTAGACAGACCCAAAACATACCACCATAAAAGCAGCAAAATATGTGATTTGTTTCACGTCACAGATTTCCTTTTCTACTAAGGGCTAGGACGGTGCCATCTTGGGAGGGACTTTGGCTTTGGCACGTGTGATCATTACCCTGAGTAAATGCCCTTTCTTACATCAGACCGTGGCAGACTATGAACCCTTGACCTGATCCTCAAAGTCACAGACGCTACCACTTTGCCACGGCGACAACTATCAAAGAGTGAAGTAATTCATGTACTATGTTTTAATTAGAATGAAATGAACAACAAATTACTTACCAGGGGCTTCAATTTTCGTGTAATGATACGGATTGACACAAACTTCCTCCTTTTTTAGATTGAACGCGTACTGACAGTGATCAAGTGCACGGAGTTCGTGATGGCTCTGCAGTTCCGGCCAGCGCCACAGTCGGCAATAGATAACATGCGGTAATCCTTTGCGGTGTGACACCTGCAACCGGCCATCCAGTGACCTGAAAACAAACATACGTTTTAATAACTGTTTGAAGAGGCATCGCAAAGTGGTTAAATTTTACTGACAATTCAATACTCAATACTGATATGGCTTAAAAATGTACTATATATATTGTACAGTATTCCTAGAACTTTTCAAAATGGGTGATCGACGGCTTTCTACTTTGTTCTCTCTTTCCTTACTAACTCTCCCACCCATAATGTACTTCAACAGTCTGTCAATTACATCTCATTTTCAAGATATTATTAAAAAAAATACTTTTTTGCTCAATTCTTCTTTTCACAAGTCACAAACTGCTAATGTTATTTTAATTCACACTTTCATCTGTTACAAAGTCTATGTTGAATGTTCTCTCCACCATGTCTACACTTTTCAAAGGTATTTTCACTTTAGACTTTTAACAATCTTCTAAATGCATGTTTCACCAAAAAACCACAAAAGGAGAAAATTAAGACTCAATAATGTTATATAAATGTTACCTATCTATTCTTTATGACCATGACACTGGGACAAGTAAAGAAAAACTGCCCTCAAATCGGGCCCAGAAAGCAAGAAAATATTGATAGAAAGACAAAGTAGCAGCTAAAGGGCAAGGAAGAATAACAGATGTTAACAATAAGAAAAGGACAAGTTGAAAGAATAGTCAAATTAATAGACCAGGAAATATGGCTTGACTAGGCCTGATATGGTGACAGATCAGGTTTTTGAAGAACAAAAGGTCACGCCCTTGGCGTGTGCTACACAGTCTCACCAGCAGTGGAGGGATGCAACTCACCAACCAGTCACAGAAGCAATGGAAGTAGTACTGATAAAAAAGATAGATATTATACCTTCCAGCAAAGTGAAAACGAATCCAGTTTAAAAGTGAGACAAAGGTTAATAATGTGTATGATGGCCTTACATTCAACCTATCAAAGAAATAAGCATTAGAAGAAGCACCACAGATGTGAAAGAAGTATTTTAAGCAGGGACAAATCAGACCTTTTTAGATTATTTGTTACTGAGAAGACGAAAAGCAATGACGAAAACTAAACAAATTCCACTTTCTTAGATGCAGTATTAGAAATCTGAATTATGCATCAACTCCTCCAAGACAAGTTTGAGGCTATCTGAATTCCTAATATGTCAAGAGAATTAAGAGGGAAAATTTCGTTGTTTTCGAAGACAAATGGGCTATCAGGAGGATAAGAAGATAAAGGAATAGCCAGAAATGAGTCTTGAAGGCATTAAAACTAACTAAAGTTTGGGTGCCCCACTCAAACACTCTGTGATTCAGAGTTGAGAGTTGAAGAATATGTGATATGAGACTGATTTTGAGTAGCAGTCGAAAGTCTTGAAGAGAAGGCAAATGGAAAATAGAGAAGGGTGGCATCGTCGGCATTGGTGTGGAGAAGAGAACAAGATGGGGTTTGAAGAGGATTGTTGATGAAGAGAAAGAACAGAGTAGGTGAAAGATAAGAGACCTGTGTAACACCACTGGTAGCTTGGAATGAGCTAGATGCTGGGCCGTCAACAACCACAGTTATAACACGGTCAGAAAGAAAACAGGAAGTCAGAGAACAGAGAAAAAGAATAGAGCCATAAGTAGGAAGCTTGGCCAACAGAGCTTTATCCCACACTCTGTCAAAATACTTAGAAATATCAAGGGCGATGACAAAGAATTCCACACAGTTCTTCAGAGAAGATGAAGATACATGAGTGAGATAGGGCAGGAGGTCACCAGTAGATCTTGCCCTGCGGTAGCTGTACCGGTGATCTCAATAAAAGAGTTAGATTCAAGAAGTTTCAAGAAAGGAGAATTGATCAATTCTTTATATACTTTAGCAACAGCAGAGGTTACAGCAAATGGTCGGTAGTTGGAAGGAATAGAATGGTCACCCCTCTTAGGAACAGGCTAAACAAGAGCATGCTTCCAAGATGAAGGACAGACACTGGTTGAGAGAATGAGGCAAAGACGACAGCAAAGCGTGGAGCCACAGAGTAAGTTATCATAAATGTTAATTTATTCTTCAATAACATTTGGGTATACAATAAATTTGTTTGGCCTTTGGATCTAAAATATCTATCATTTCAAAATACATTATTTAGAAAATATAGTAATACAATTTAAACTGTTTCTCTTGAGGTGTTAATTATTATATAAATACAAATAGTCCTTCAAAAAAATCTTACAAAATGGCACCAATTAAACACCTTATCAATCATTTAAGTTCTAAAGCTTCAAACTTGCAAAGATTAGGGCTACAACCTCAAACAAGTGAGTTAAGTCTGCCATATCCCAAAAACTAGCCTCTTCTATAAAAGATAACGATGATTCCGTTTTAAATCACATATTCCCTTGTCTATTAAGGGCTAGGGTCGTGCCTTCTTCCAAACGACACTGGTTTTGGTGGTACAACAATTACCTTGAGTGAAGGCCTTTTTTAAGCTCGGACCATGGCGGGTCTCAAACAAACGACCTACAGAATCAAATTTGGGCGCACTATGAACCCAGGCACGGCAGGCATATACAGAGTATAAATTAAAAACCTATTCCTAGACCTTGTATAAGCAAAAGCAACTAATTCTTTACACTCTTAATTTAGTCCTTTTATAAAGAACAATGGCGATTATGACAGCAACTTCCTATCAGAGGCATCACCCCTACTCTGGCAGGCGTCAGCCGGTGCAAGCCCCAACCCCCCACTGTGGTGTCCAGCCACAGCGGTAACCTTCCCAGTAAACAGCTTAAATTCTCGGTCCTGAATGGGAACCGATCTGTCGACCTCGCGAATGCGAGGCCAGCGAGTTACCACTGTACTAGCCAGAAGGCTAATTAGATCCTGAGGACATAAATTTTTTGAAATGTACTTTACTACATAAATGTATACAGTATATATTTATGAGGTCATTATAGAAATGAATAAATAAAAAATCAACTATACACATTTTTTTTTTAAACTACTATACCACAATAAATGCAGAAAATTATAAATATTAAGCCCTGAAATCTACATGGCAATCTGATGTATCAGACAGATTCTCATTTATTAACTTTGCACCAATTCTCAGTATTTCATTACAAGAAAGAAATAATTTAGTACAGTATATTTATGCCATATTGCAACTACCACATCATTTACTATCTTGCAGCCACAAGTTTGAAAATGTCAATGAAGCAGCTACGAGGAGCAATTGAGGTATGTCTTGGCTCGTGGCGAATGCGCAGTCTTTGGCTAAGCCATCCCCCTTACAAGGGGGAATGGGGCCATTGTATATAGATAGAGATCATGACACAGTAACTGGTTACCAGAAGATGAATACTGAAGGAAGGTAACTGAAAGGCATGTAGGATTGTAGGTAAATGACGAATAATACTAATTTGATGCCTGAAAAATAATAATAATATTTTTATTCAAACATGACCTATATCCTAACCTCAAGAATTGGGACCTGACATTTATCAGTAGTTAGGACAGAATTTGAGCTTGGATTTTATCAACAGCAACCAAGTGCAGATTATGGACCTCAACTTCACCCAAAATGAATTAAAAACTTTAAAAGTTTCAGGTACCAATTCTTCATGCGCCCCCTATATGTACCTTCTGAATAACTGACCTATAAAAATTTCAGGTTCCAATTCTTCTTGAGCTCCCTCTATCTTGTTAAAACAAAAGACCAGCCCTAACTGTAACAATCATCAAACAGAGGTAGAAGGGCTATACCACACTTCAACTGTTCTTAATTAGCAGTGGGGGCAAAGAATCCCAATGCTATCATAGATCCCGCCTCTAACAGGGGAGAAAAGAGAATTAAACCCTCACATTCCAGTGTCATAGGAGGCAAATTAGTGGATACAGGAACAGTAAGCTGGTAAGCACTCCCTCTCATTTTTTAAGCCTCAATTGTTTATTACTATTACTAATAATAATAATAATAGGGTTAATATTTTCTTTCAAACACCCCCCAGAAGACATGATAACAGACATTACGGTTTTCCCGTTATTATTTTTTTTTTTTTTTTTTGGCAGTTTTGATATAACAAAATTTGGTTGTCAAGTTAGGCTTAGCTCATTCGAGTATGGTTATCAAATGTGGTTTAAGATATATTGTCAATTATCAACTCGTTGGCATTTACCAATAATTATATGGTAAAGATTCGTTTTATGAACCCACTGCTAACCTAACCATATTAACTTAATTAATCAAACTTAACTCAAATTTGTTTATGGGAGGGTGCATAACACGAATCTCTAGTCATGGTTAAAAATTCGTTTTATGCAACCCTTCTAATCTAACCAAACTAATTAAACTTAACCCAACCTAACCTAACTAACCTATCCTAACTCAAATCTTAAGTGATGAGAGGGTGACTTAAACGAATCTTAGCCAATGATAATGCTGCAAAACACTTACAATGCAATCAGGTAACAGCTATCAACTGGTTACTTATGCAATGGAAACCAAAAAATTACATTACTGTAATATACCACACACAAACTATCTAATCATATAAGTATACAACCAACCTGGTCCATTTAATTACCTTATATTTTAGGGTATTTACTGTCCAACCCTGACCTAGTCTAACAAGCATAGGAGATAAGAAAGATATTTAAACACTTAGTAAGTGCGTGATAATAACCACTGATAAATGAATTGGCTTAACTATAAGTAAACAAGAAGAGAGATTACTACTTGGGAATGGTGACAGAGATGACTCCCTGGGAGAGGTGAATGAGAGGACTCCCTGGGTATGGTGAACGAGATTCCTACCTAGTAATGGTGAACAAGATGACTACCTAAGAATAGTGAACGAGATTCCTACTTGGGAGTGGAGAACATGATAACCAGGGAATGGTGAATGGAATACCTACCAGGGAATGGTAAACGAGATGGTGAAACGAAATAAGATGATTACCTGGGAATAGTGAACGAGATGACTTTCTGGGAATGGTGAATGAAATGACTACCTGGGAATAGTGAATGAGATTACTACCAGGGAATGCTGAGCATGATTACCTGGGAATAATGAACGAGATGGCTACCTGGGAATGGTGAACGACATGACTGCCAAGGGAATGGTGAACGAAATTCCTACCTGGGAATGGGGAATAAGATGACTCCCTAGGAATGGTGAACGAGATGACGACCTGGAATAACAAGATGATTACCTGGAATGGTGAACGAAATTCCTACCTGGAAGGGGAATAAGATGACCCCTAGGAATGGTGAACGAGATGACGACCTGGGAATAACAAGATGATTACCTGGGAATGGTGAACGAGATGACTCCCCTGGGAATGGTGAACGAGATGACTCCCCTGGGATGGTGAACGAGATGATTACCTGGGAATAACAAGATGATTACCTGGGCATGACAAGATGATAATTACCTGGGAATGGTGATGCAGCGCGTATTGGGCTCCTGTGTGGTGAGGGCTCTTTCGAGCTCGTCCAAACCGCCCGATTTCTTGAGTTTCTTCACGAGGCTCTTCACAGCCTTCTCACTCCATTTGTCTTCCCCTTCGCCCTTCTTAAAACTCAAGAGTCTTTTCACTACGGGCGGCGTGAAAGGCAACATGGACATCTTTCATTCAGCCCACACACAGTCCACTCGTAGAAGGCCCTCCCCAAAAAAACCACAATCTCTTTCTGTAGGGGAGAGCTGCTCCTTGCCTTTGGACTCCTCCACCACCCCCGTAAAAAAAAGCACCAACACCGCCTGCACCTCCTGCAGGAGCCTCAGGGCACGCTCGCGAGTCTCTCGAATGATCCTTTTACAGTGTCACCTCACAAGTTACACTCAATTATCCTTCTGACAAGTGCCTCGGACCCTCTATCTCTTCCTGACCTCAACCAGCTGACTGCAGTCCTCGGTCTGCTCCTCCCTCCTCAACAATCATGATCGCAAGACGACATGGGGATCCCCATTCACCAACCTCACTCTAGACATATTCTTACGCTCAAATTTAATGCGCAGCACAGGGTTCCCAGTTCAGCTTATGACACTCCCCAGAAGGGTAGTCACAGAGTGCCACTTATCTTGTCACTAAGAACCCCTCATAAAATCGATTTATGACTTGAATATATATCCCAAAATTGTTTCAGGGCAATTAATGAAAATATTTACAAGTGGATAAACAATGTTGGAAATTATTAACACTAGATCTACTGGAATTACATTTCAACTCTTAAAAAGTTCCCAATTGGTAATAGTGCCCCGAAAATTAAGTTTTTCCATAAGAATAACTACTCCCGTGTAAGTAAATATGACCCATGATGTTGGGCGATTCCTTCACTACCTTCCCAGACAGTACCTCTCCGCCATTAATCTAGTTCCATTCATTGCAACTTTCTGTTTTATTCATATTATCATTATTTCTGAATTTACGTTCTTACGCTCAATTTTCCAATGCACAACACTTAAATTCTTTTCTGTTTATCACTATGACGCAGCTCTTTTCATTAAGTTTTTGGTGTATTCTTCCACATAATGAAAGGGTTGATCAAAATAACATCATGCAATCAGGACCAAGAGGGGACAGCCTTTCTTTTCTTTTCTTTTTCTATTTAACAAAAGAAGTATTTTGAAGAAAATTCACCAATAATTGCTTTATAAAATAATAATGTCAATGCATCGAGGTGTAATGTGTGACACTCGCGTACAACAATTTCTAGGGGTATAGCACGTTTTATGGATTTCAAAGTACAGAAATCAAATGGAAATTATATATATATATATATATATATATATATATATATATATATATAATATATATATATATATATATATATATATATATTGTAGGGATTCGAACCTAGGACGTAATCAGTGTGCCAATGTGCTCCCGATGTGTCATAGGTTCGAATCTTGGTCAGTGACGAAATGTTTCAAGCTTGCACATATAATAAGGGATTTATTTAATCAATTATGTATGTATGTAAGTATGTATATATATATATATATATATATATAATATATATATATATATATATATATATATATATATATATATATATATATATATATATATATATATATATATATATATATATATATATATATATATATATATATATATATATATATATATACAGTATTCTCTCCTACCATTACGAACTCTCCTCCCAGATCAACGCTTATTATTATTATTATTACTATTATTATTATTATAGGATTTTTCATGAAGAAATCAAATGCAAAATAATAATGATTTAAAAATATATGTTGGTATTTTGTGTGAAATTCCAGAAACGAATTGGAAGAAGAAGTTTTCGTGGTAAACAAAGGACGGAATTTTGCTTCAACCTAACAACTGTAAATGCATTACCATGACAGCCATTGAACAAATAAAGGTAGATATAATTTATATATATGTAGAATCTCCATATAGTTTAATAATTACCCTTTGGATGGAATATGAATGCTCATCAGTTCTAGAATTTGTTAGAAATTGAACTTCCTAGTTGTATTTTGCGAGATTTGTTATGCATTAATTTATATATATTTTTTTTGCATACCACTATTCCCTATTTATTAAACAGTTAAATTTTGCATCAGTTTATTCATCTTAAGCTTCACTATGGTATTATTTTTATAAAAGAAAATAAGATTTATTTCTCTACGATATTTTTTGGTAAGTTTTGAGTGATGTGATCTTTCAATACTCCTGTAGTGACAACCTCTCTCTTGCTAATTGTTGCCACTTTTTTTCCATTTAACTGTGATATATATATATATATATATATATATATATATATATATATATATATATATATATATATATATATATATATATATATATATATATTATATATATATATATATATATATATATATATATATATATATATATATATATAAAGAATAGGCAATAAAGCTCATTTAGCACCAGCCAACCGAATATTCATTAATATTCGTTACACATTTCTTATCCCTTCACATCTGACATGGCACAACACTCTCCATCAATGTTTCTCTGTTGCTTTATGTTTTCTTCTTGTCTAGGCCCAATGAGGGCAATTTCTTTTTCCCGTCCTAGTGTCACACTCATAAAAAAGTGATGTAATGCACTTTATGTAAAGATATACAGTTTTGTAGATGTTCGTTTTATGTACAATATCATATTATTTTTGCTTAAATATTCTAATCTTGTTCCAGGAAAGTGTCACCAAGCTATATAAGTTCCGTGATGAATATTTCACTACTCATGGCACTGATGCTGCTGCCAACAAAAACAAAGAAGTACAGGAGGAAATCAATAAAACTCTCAAGTTTATTGATAGCATAAAAGGTGAGAAGAAGTATAGAGATGACTTGGTTAGTATGTATGTGTACTCTTTATATTTACCTTTAAGTGACTCATAAATATAGCTGTGTTCACAACTTCGTATTTCTGAGTGATGAATATTGTTACTCTATTTTTCCCAGAAACTAGGCATGTATTGCAATTATGTATACATTTTATCTGATCTTTTAATAGCTTTGGCAGTTTTGTCATAATGAATGTTTTCTTTTAATCTATATTGTAACTTTCAGTTGTAAACTCACTGTATCATAGTACATTCCTTTGTGAGTATGTTACAGTCTTGAAATATTAATATAAATGATTTACTATACATCCTCTTACTTCAAATGTTCATGTGATTGTATTTTTGTTTCTATCTATCCGTTCTCATTTCTCAAGAGATATATCAGATGCCTTTATATGTAATATTTTGTATTTCCAGCTTGTTGGATCATTTTTTCACAATGTGCCTCTCAAAAATAGATTGCTTTGTCAAGTACCTCACAAAATAAAATATTTATTTTATTAGTTTCTTTGCTCACTACCACATCAAAACAAAACACCTTCAGTCTCTTTTTTTTGGAATGATTTTATGTGCAATGATATACCAAAGTACTTATTCCAAGGTTTCTGTTGCTTTCTCAGGTTGTTAGCTTCAATCTAACTAATGAATATGAGAGGTTAGCGTTTTTCCTAGTCTCCAGATTTTATAGTGTTTGTCTTTATCATAGAGTTATATGTGATTTTATTAATTCTTGACTTTGTTTATCTTATTTTCAGATCAGGTTAGCATTGAGAATAAAGGAGAACTGTGTTTTCTTCGAGGTAGAGTACTTAATGCAACCGCTGAGTATAGTGCTGAAGCAGAGGAAGAACTTGGTAGGGCAACAAGATTCAATCTTCCAGATGCTTGGAATGAATTGGGGGAAGTTCAGTACAAAAAAGGAGATTTGGTCGCAGCACAAACCTGTTTTGAGAAAGCCTTAAAACTAGTAAGATGCAGTCCTCCATTTTTTGGAACTAAATAATAATTGATTTTGTTATAATTCATTTTATTACTGGTGTGAAAAATCTTTACTTAGACCACTACACCCTTGCAGTTATTGTTAGTGTCGCTCACTGTATTTCACATGTGTTAACCTCTCACCATTTTGTAATATTATGTGTACAGTATCATTTTGTTGTTTTTTCTAGCGTTTCTTTGTGTTTTCCTTAGACAATCCCAGTGGTTCTTTTCTCTTAATAAGTTTTTGGTGTACAGAAGCTCCCCTACTTACGAACAGCCGAGTTATGAACATTCACAGATACGAACAAAAACCAACCCATTATTTACCCATGTATTAATATATGTACTACTGTACTGTACAGTATTATTAAATTGTTATTACTGTATTATAATTCATTATTGCTGCATACTTTATGTTGTAGTTATGTATCTTTAGCCTAAATACTGTACGGTACTGCATGTATATGTACTGCACAGTACTTTTTTTTTTTACATAAACACAACTTACGAGCAATTCTACTTATGAACAGACTTCAGGAACCTAACAAGTTCGTAAGTTGGGAAGTGACTGTATTAACTTTACATGTTAAAACATAATTAAATGGAGGCAGAATTAGACTTGTCTATCTGAAATAGATTATTGTTATAAGTGTGGCTACAGTTATATTGAAAAGTTCCTTTTAGAGCAAATTTCATTCATATATGAGTGAATATTGATAAGAATTGAGAATAACCCCAAGACCAGATTGAAATTAAAATAGTGCAGTATTGTACCATATGCTTGCAGGGCTCGTCAGCCACTGACCTTTGTCAAAGTAGAAAGATCTAGAGACACCAGGTACTAGTTAGGGAAGATATCTCTGCTGTAAGTGCATGTTCTTTGAATAATATATTAAGAAGACTAGAAATAATAATGAGAGACTGATCAAGAGCATACGATTGGACGGTTCTATGAATATACCGCCCCAGAAAATTCCACAACAACTAAATGACTTTTTACTCAAACTAGCAGTTTAACCTAACTTAATCTAACAATTTGCCAGAAGGAAATTGCATGGGGTGGAATTTGCTTGATGTAGAATTTTTGGGGTGGAATTTACAGGTCACCGATGGAATGCATGACATCATTATTTATTGTGCGGAAATGATTATACATACTTTTCCACTGACCAGAAGCAGTGTCTTAAACTATATACAGAAAGAGAACCAGATAAAGCGATAGATAAACATGTTGATAGTTAAGTAGATAGGTGGATAAATACGACACAACCCACAGCCATATAGAATAAAAGACATTTTCTCATTGAACCATGGGATAATGCAGATTAAAAAGGTAACTAGCTATCGAAACTGGAGGCTGTTATACATCTGAAAAATAGTACATTAAACGCTTATCTTTAAAACATATCTTGGGGGCTTATATCTAATACAAAGAAAATTTTCCATATTGTATTGACCAGTAGAGCCTGTAAAATGGATCTATTGTGTGAATGTATAGCTAGAACTCTTAGTTCAGGTTCTTTTTCAAAGGAATTGATCCGTGCAACAAAGGCTCATATAGACAGACTTTTGACAGGCTATGGCTACAAAGAAAAATATGTCTTTTCTTCCTCAGACATAAATACAGCATATCTCCTCATTTGAAAGACTATGTTTGTGGTTTTTAGGCCATTGATTACTTCACCTGAAAAACTTTTTAAAGTAAATTTTTTATAAGTTTGTAATTTTTTTTTTCAGGCACAAAATAAAGTTTACTATCGAAATATGTCTATGTTAATGAGAAGTTTGCCTTGGAAAACCGGAAATGAGAGAGAGCAAAATGTGGAGAAGGTAAGCAGAAGTAGATCCATTTTTACTGCAGTCATTATTAAACACTCATCTCCTGTTCAACATTTGTCCTTGTTTTATCTTGACCATTATCAGTATAGGAAAAGTGTTCAGCATAATGCGTTTTTAAATTGAAGAACATATATATTACTTTAATATACCATTCCCATTCAGTGATATATTCGGCTAACTTTATAATTTCTGTTTAGCAATGTATTATTATACTTAATGAATGCTTTCGTAATAACGTTAATGATTGTTGTGCAATATATATGAAGAGGAAACTCCTTACAATCTCTTTGCATTATCCTTTTAAATTCTCTAATTTTGAGCTTTTTTGAAGATAACTTTAACATTTGCAGGGATTAGATTATGCAAAGAAAGCCATCCAGTTAGATATGGGAGATGGACATTCATGGCTAGTGCTGGGAAATGCTTATCTGGCTTCATTTTTTACCATCGACTCCAAACTTGAATCTCTCAAGAACTGCAAAGCTGCCTATAATAAAGCAGTAAGTTCCTTTTTTCATTTTCTTGGATTCTTTTGGATATGGCATTGTATTGTAAATTATAATGCATATCTAAAATGACTGTAAATTTCCTTAGTGAAACAATAAATCAATTATGAAGAATGAGGCAAAACTAGCTTTTCAGTAGCTTAGTGGATGACTCCTGATTGGTAAATATTGGTCAGTTATAAAAATTTACCAAATGACTGGTCTGCCTTATCTCAAAATGACCTAGATTGTAGTTTTGCTCTTATGCTAGGACAGTATTATTTAATACACAGTACTGTATTTAAGTTTTGCTCCAAGATCATATTATGAAGCAGCAGTGTGATGAATTTCTAATTTTTCTTAACATTTATCCATCATCTTAAGTGAATTTCAATAATGTGAATTTGAATGGACACAATATTTTATAAGTTAATACAGTTGTTGTGAGAGAGAATTAATGTGTGAATGATGAGTAAATGTGAGAGCTTGACTGCATTGATTTGTCTGTTATTGTATTTTTATTACAGTACAGGATATGTAACTGTATTGCATTACTATTCTGATTAAATTATGTATTTACATTTATTTTACGATGCAGCATCTCTAATTAATTCATAACTAACATACTTATTCACTGATATATTTTACATATCTTAAAAATTCATTAGTTAGATATGATTAATATGTTTTTAAGTTTATTTTACTGTGCTGCTTGTAGGCTGTTTTCACACTACAAAGTGGCACATCACACGTGGCACACCAATTGAAAACAAACATCCAGAAATATATGAAACCTTTCATACAGAAGTGGCGTGACACGTCCCATGTGCCACGCCACTTCTATGTGAAAAGTTTCATATATTTTCAGATGTTCGTTTTCAACTGACATGCCACATGGCACTTTGGTGTGAAAATGGCCACACAGTTTACTCATAACACTCAAGCAAAGTCATTCATGGAAATTGTTTCACGTTGTACAGTGTCATAATTTTTAGTTAAAAAGTTTAGTAAACCTGTTTTACTGCATGATTTTTTATATAATGATTGCCATACTGTCATTACATATACAGTCGAGTAATCTGAGCGTGATTTATAGTATACAGGAGGTAAGGAATAGGTTATACATAATGTATTGACACCTCTATAGCAAATTGAACATAAGCAAATATATACATACGTGGCAGGTTGTGGAACCAACTGCATGCGTAAGATGCTTGACAGCTGTATAAATTTTATTGAAATGGGTTTTTTGCTTAGTTACTCAATTATAGCAGGAATAAACAGGGAGTTTGAAATTTCTTTTAGTGTATTATATATGCATATTTTATCCATATATGATTAGAAATCGATGTTGAAGCTAGGAATTACTGTAAAGATCATATTTGCATTTGCAGGCCAGTGATCCTTTAGCTGCTCTCCTTCCAGAGCTTCATTTTAGCAGGTTTCATGTAAGTAATAAATCGTAGTTTCCTGAGTTCCATCTTAAGTTTCTGCTCATCACTGAGTGGTTATAAGATAGCTGTGCAGGCTAAATTTATTTTACAGATAATATTTTAATATTTTGTTATATATATATATATATATATATATATATATATATATATATATATATATATATATATATATATATATATATATATATATATATATATTTTACCCCTGACCGGGACTCGAACCCAAGACACAAAATTACTGTACCAAGGGACTATCAACTACAGGGGTAAAATATGATATATGTTTTCAAATATGTTACTGTGTTTATTTGCTTATACTGTATATATATATATTTCTTTTATTAGTTTATGATAATGTTATTCTGTTTGAAAGTGAAAGTTGTGTACAGTACTTTCATTATATTATTCTACTCCTTGCTTTCTTCTAGTGGAGGGAGAACAAATTTAGCACCACAGAAGTATATACCCATATTCTGCAGAAAAAAAAATATTTCTTCATTATATTTAGTATTTCTACATGACTTCCAGTTGCAGTGGTATGAAGAGGACTACGCAGGGGCACTCAGGAGTTTACAGCGGGCATCCGAGTTGGAGCCCTCTTGGTTAGAATGTAAGTCCAAATTTGATGAGTGCCACAAGTTCTTGGCCAAATTGACTTTAATGGTTAAAAATAAAGGCCAGATCAGTCACAGGAGGCTGACAACGCTCTCTTCAGTAAGTATTACAAATGTAAACCTTTTTCTATTAGTGAGTAATAATAGTGATGTGAATGAAAGTACTGTATATTGTAATACATCCAGAGGCTCTGCATATTATGAATATAGTAGCTGGGTTATCTTTAGATCATACTTATCACTGCTGACTGTGTATTTACTTTAAGGATTACATTATCTGCAGGTGTACTAGGAGCATATTGTTTGAGTGGACAGAATTCATAATGAAGTGAAAGGCCCTTGCATTCAATTGTATATATTATCCTCAAATTGAGATCACCTTTTTTTTTTTATCAATACCTTACAGAGATAGTAATTAGCTACTAACTGTAATACTGTAGTATGCATAAATAGTATACCGCATTCTGTAATAAAGGATTATGCTATTGTACTTCCACCTATGAAGCTTCAGTGTTATTTTTATTTTATTTTATTTTTTAAAGAATTCTCTAGATTTTTAAAACATACCAAATAGTGTGCTCACCCTTTAGGATGAAGAATTTATTTTCTTTTTGTAATATGCATGTTACTGCTTTCTTCTAAAGTGGTATCTCATATTTTGCAGGAGATCAATCTGAACCAGCTTGGCCCTTATGAAAAGGGTGGTACTAACCTAACAAATGGAAAGCAGCCAGACTTAGTTCCTTTGTCACTACTAGGGGAGGGGAGTAATCAGGACAAAGTGAGTTCTTCTTGCATTATGAAATATAGTAAAGTAGTTAAAAACTATAACTTTAGTATGTAGTGTTCATATTTGCTTCTCTGCTGTAAAATATAGCTAGATAGCTGTAAAGTCAAAATCGTGTAAGTTAGTTAGCGTAAAATGCGGGATAAGTGTAATGTGGTCTCTGAATAAATGTAATTGTAGAATGAGTGAAAGTAAAACTGAGGAGATATGTAGCTTGTTGGTAAGGAAAATGATGGCTGTGTTAGCAGTGAGTGAAATAAAGTTTAA
The DNA here is from genome assembly GCA_037179515.1 of Halocaridina rubra. Lineage (NCBI taxonomy): Eukaryota > Metazoa > Arthropoda > Malacostraca > Decapoda > Atyidae > Halocaridina > Halocaridina rubra. The sequence goes on from JAXCGZ010007651.1 coordinate 46,619, forward strand.
AAAGAAAGATGAAGTGCAGCTTGGGAGTGTGGTAGGTAGGGTGTCTGAATCACAGTGAAAGGATGAGGAAGAGGATTGCCAATGCTGGTGAGTGAGGAAATGTATAAGTCAGTGGTTGAATAATAATAATAATAATAATAATAATAATAAACCTTTATTTCCATTTTCATTATACAATGGGTATTCCTTTATTTCCATTTTCATTATACAATGGGTATTCGTCAGCCGGGGCAAGCCCCAACCCCCCACTGTGGTGTCCAACCACAGCAGTTCCTGCCAGTAAACAGCTTAAACTCTCGGTCTTGGACGGGAACCGATCTTTCGACCTCGTGAATGCGAAGCCAGCGCGTTACCACTGTACTAGCCAGCAGGAAGGATGTGTCATGAAGCATTATGTTGGTAAAAATAAGTTTGGATTATGGGTGTTTGTGAGTGTTTATAGTCCTGGTATTGGGAGTAGTGAGTATATGGAGAGGTTTGGAATGACTATGATTGAAGTGTTGATAGGTGATTTGAATTATAGAGTAAGATTTGAACCTGTGATTGAGGTAATTGTAAACTATGATGTGCCTGGAAGATATGGAAGTGGGGGAAAAATGATACAGGTATGTAATGAAAGGGAGGTGGTGCTTACAAATGATGGGTCAGAGTGGATGGTGAGAGAGCAGTTGAAAAGTATAAATGGATGAAGTAGTGGTGTCTAAGAGGATGTGTGGGTTGGACACGAGAGGAAAGTAGTGAAATATCTGACCATTATCTCATAGAAAGAAGATTGAGAGTGAATGAAAGGAGACTTAGAAAAGCCGTTGTACATGTACGTATATTGTTGGTCATAAGACCCGATTTCTCACAGAAACCTCCAAAATGTTAACTTCTGCCACTTCTGATAGTAAAATATTTTCATGCTGTAATGTAGTAATTTATCGATATATGTATGTCTTTTAACAAAAGTTATTTTACCGAAGATACTCGTTTGAGAATGCATGGCATATGTATGGAGTATTTTTAAATTTTTTTATGGTTACAGATTATACTAGGGAAAGTTGTATGCACAGTCATTCCAGAGTCAGGAATCCCTTTTTCTATGTGTATTGTGGACAAGGAGGGTGACTGCATTGCTGTAACTGTATACAACTGGGCCAGCGGTTATGGGGTAAAAATTGGAGACTCTGTGGCTGTCGTTGCGCCTGTTTTGAAGACTCACAGCATAGAAATATCTAAAGAAGAGGTGGGTTTAGATGCTTAATTAAGTTATTACAATCTAATCCCCTTTTGTGACCTTGGCAGGACATGCTGCCTTGAAGTGCAAAACAAAACAAATATCATTCTATCGAGACCATTTTCATGAGAATAAACAACCTGCTATGAGCTGGGAATGTAGCATATTTATGATGTATTTTAGTATAGGTTACCATATTACCTTGGGTATCGACTAAGGTTTGAAAAGCCCAAATATCAGGTATATGATGCGTTAGTTTATTGCTGCTTTAATTTACTATTACTTATCTTGGAAGAGTGCAGGTTATGTTATAAAACTTCTACTTTTCTAAATATCCTTGAAGTCCTGTTAGATATAGATTTATGGCTGAAGAATTTTCACACGGTAATCAAGTTGAAACTTTTAGAAGTGCATATTATTTGATTTCAGTTGATTTCTGAATGTCGAAAAGTTAAAAAGGCATCTCTTTCAGAGACTTGAATTCCGGTCCATTCGAGTAGCATTGCCACTGATGTTGGTTGTGAACAAGCGTCCCGTAGGCGTAAACCAAGTGGCTACTTCTCAGATTGTTTCTCAACAGAAGCCGGAATAAAAAAGTTTGATATACATTTAAGATTACTTCATATACTCAAAGCATTGCTTGATCTGCTGTGATATAGACTGAAGTCTTTCCTCCATGTGCAACGTTCCTTGTTTATCTAAGTTTCCTGATTTATTTTTAATATTTTTTTTTTCTACAATATCCCATCAGCAACATAAGAGAGTTTGTACTTGGTCATAGTTTATATTTTTACAAACTAGTCCCTAAATTTTCTGTTAATAGAATATTCCTTTCAATTCTTATTCCATACTATTTGACATTCGTAGTTATTAAGGACTCGCTATGTGGTGGTTATCACCTTTTCAGAAGGGAGAGGGAACCAGGAAGACTCCTTCATACCCTGCTTAGCCATGCTCCTTGCAGCAGTTTTTCTGTGGCGAGGAAAAAATAAAATTGAGGGAGGATGTAATTGCTTGCCCTTTGTTTTTTGATCCCCTTTAGACCATTATTATGAAACACTGGGTATGTGGGGGCAGACTGCTTTCTCCACAGTCACAATGGATAAGTTATACCATTTTTACTAACAAAAATTAAACCTCATTTCTGTAGAACTCCGCAAGAAGCCATTTTGTGGTAGCTACAGTAATGATTTTTAGCAAGGCCATAGCCATTTGTAGCCACATTTTTGCATATCAGTGAATTTATGCAGGTGGTCAGTCTTTGCAATAAGAAACCGGAAGGAACATCAATCTATTATTTTGTATAGTCATCCCTTTCATAATTTACATATTCAATACAGTTATCCCTCACACTTTGGAAACATTAGGTTCTTGATCCTTCATCAAATTGCAAAACATGGGATGCATGACCTGAGTGACAGTGTCTACGGCATAGGTTCGTTCACTGGAGCTACAAATTATAAGGGGAGGCCAAGCTACGCAGGTGAACAGCAGAGGCCAAGGTGCCACAACCAACCTCTGCCCCTTACGGACCACGAGAACCTAATAGAGGCTTCAGTCACCTGGGTGAGTACCTCATCTCTCAGTTCAACACACAACAACACAATTGTTTCTATATAAAAAAATGACTAGGGCAGTTACTTTTTTTGAAGACTACTCCTCACTGGAAATATCAAGAGCAACCTTGGACCCAGCCTCAAACACACGTCCAACATGCTCCACACCTGTCACTTTGAGCTGATATACTAAAGGTTCAGTTTTCTGCAACACGTGCAGAAACTGGACTCATTTTACCTGTACAACACTTGGTAAAATGAAACAGTACACATATACTTAGATCTGTATTATATTGCCAAGGAAGGATTTAAGAAAACTCTTTATTAGTTAAAACTGTGTCATAGATTATATTGCCAAGTTAAACATGTAAATTGAAGGTCCTATTCATGTTCTTTTTCATTAACAATAAAAATTAACATTCATACAGTGAAAGGATAAACCTCTGACTCAGATTTTGTCTTATCATATGTAATACATTTCCTAAATTAAGGAACCTGCACTCATTATCACCAAATTTATTTACAATGGCTATAATGCCCACAATAGGTATTGTACTTTACTCCATCTTTTGTACTAAGTATAGCTTTTTAAAATACTATACAAAATAACAGTACTGTACTACTGTTATAATCTTGCTACTATGGATCACACTGTGTTAATACTGATTGTTGAAAAATTCTATATATCCCATACTGTTTGTTGTTTTAGAAATAGTATGGTGAGGAGACTTAGTTCTGTTCTTTGTTTTAGCGATTAGACCCCTTTTTCCCACAAACCTCTATACAGCCAATGAAGAAAAAGCTTTTCTAAGTCCAAAGATCGAATAATTACCAAATAAGAAACAGCAGATTTTGTTTTAGCCATAGATCTACATTAGTTAGTTGAAGTGTCACAGTCTGAGGTTAAAATAGGCATTCAATCAGGGTAACAGACACACTGCCAAAACTAAAGTCCTTTGAGAGAAGGCACCGTCCTAGCCCTGAATAGAAAAGGGAGTCTGTGACGTAAAACTGTATCAATTAGTTGAAGTGTAAACAAGGTGCACAATGCTCTTCACGAGCTACTCAATGACACAACACCAATCCCTATTGACCAAAAAAAGTGAGGTAATTAAGAGGATGTGTTCTTCTCAACTTAATATCTTCATTTCAAGGAAATTTCCTTTTGAAAAGTGGTGTCTGATTTCCAGATATTGTGCATTCAAGTATGTTTCTGTATAAGCATTTGCACGTGGAGTTCTCAAACGAGCAATTTTTTATATAAACAGTTCCTATAACAATGCAATAAGGCTGCAATCGCAGTTTACTTCTATGATAAGTTAAAGAGAATGATTTCATCCATATGTATTGTTATATTCTGAGACTCAGAGAAGTGGAGACTATTTCTCGTCATAATGCTTGAAAATAAATCTACAGTGCTTGTATTATGCTCTATGTTTTATACTGTAAGGTGACATCACATTTATTTACCTACGCTATCAATAGATGAACATTACATATTAATTATGCCACAACAAAAGGTACACATATCTTGAACTGACAAATTACCTAATGCCTGAGTGATGATATATTGCAATACGATATTATTTCTAATTTTGTTAGCCATATGAGTGACTAATATGGCGATCGCTGTAGTATAGCAATAGAATGCTCTATTCGGGAGGTGTTGGACCCACCTTCGAGCCCTCGGCGGGGCTACAGGAAAGGTATTCAACCATTATTCCCCTGCTTCAATCCGTCTCTATCCACCCACAAATAGGGACTAATAGTGACCATAAAAATGAATAACTAATGTTTCTGTTCAACAGTCATAACTGCAGTTTAGATAGAGTATATATTGCATTTCATACAGTGTATAGGTATTATACTTAAGGGGAAATTTTTCATACCTAATACTGCTTTAATTATAAGCTGTAAAACTACTGCTGCACAGATTCTGCCTACAAACCAAAAATACTGAGACACAAGCTGCATGTGTTAAGGCAGCATACTTCTGTATTTCACTTTATTGTATAAACCACACACCAAATAATCATGTACAGTACTAGAAAATTTTTCTTAACACTTACGATGTACCTAATTGTCTTGGTGCCTAATTAATCTCTAACAACAATGGCTACCTAGTACGGATGATTACCATATACTAATATAGGGAGGTAAAAATTTATACATCGGTCATAATATATTTCTAAATTACTTCATTCTCCACTTACCTCGGATTACATAAGGCTGGAAAGCAACCAAGTTCGAATAACTGCTCGATGACGAGCCGTGTTCATGAGGTAAATTTCCAAAGGTATAAAATGTGGGAACTGATGCAATATGAAGGGTACCTCATCGCGAGAACATTTTATAAAAGCCCTCGATAACAGTTTTGGCAGATGACCGTCGACGACGAGTCCATCTCCGTCTAATGACGTCTCTGTGGAGTTCTGAAAAGGCCGCATGAATACTGGGTCCTCCATCACAAGCTGAAGTCAAAAAAAGTGATGCACCAAGCTCTCCAGCTACTTCCGAGGCCTCATCTTCACTGACCTCTGCTAAATGCCCTGTTAAAGATTGCAAGTTTCAGTAGCAATTTCCAAAATTCGAAGGTATGCAGATATTCAGATTATAATTTCGATAGCAGTACTATCTTCATAGTGATGAAGTATCCTACGCTATTGAGTGCAATTATAAAACCATATATCCTTACCTAAATCAGTTTTGTTTGCAATAATGATGCAAGAAAAATTGGGAGTCTGTCTTGCAGAAGCAACGGCTTCGTGTATATCTTTGATGACGTTGAAGCTTCGGCGATCAGTTAGACTGAAGGCAAGAACAAAGCCATCCCCCCAGCGTGCATGAGCCTCGTTCACCAAACCTTCACTCTGAGATGATTATAAATATAGAAAATATTTCTCTAAAAAATAAAGAGAAAACTATACCATATATATACGAGAAATAAATTATTATTTTTTTTCATCATAACAGCATCGATTTCTAGATACATTCCAAAGTTATCTTGTAAGACATATGTATCAGAATAATTTAACAATGTGATGAGTGACTTTACAATATATTCATACACTAAATTTTTAAGAGTAATCTGCTTTTAATTACTGTATTTTTGTAATGCCTACAGTAATATGGGCAATACACAGCAATATAAAACTGATGAGCAAGTGTGCTATATTGGTATTTGCTTTCTTTTTTCATACATCATAAAAGATTGGGTAGTAATTATTGTATATCGTGTAAAGAAAAAAATGAGTATCCATTACTAAATCATATTCAATCTGTTTGATACTTTTTACTTATGTATAAATCTGATTTACTTATGTATACAAGACATCAAAGTGAACATTTTAATCTAACCTGTCCTGCGGTATCAAGAATGTCCATTACAGCACTGTCGTCATCTACTGTGGTGTGATGGCGATATGCCGCTTCAAGAGTAGGATCATACTCCCAGATAAAACGCCCAGTTAATAACCGCACAACCAATGCTAAGAAAAAAATAATTCAAAGGGATATAAGAAATATGGAAAACTGTCAGTGAAGTCAAAATATAATTAAATATTTCCCAGATTACATATTGAAGCACATTTTCTCTCACACTTATTTTTCATGGAATGCCTCCAACAACAATTTTCATATCTTTCAATATTATAATGAATTTACACTGAGTACTTCATAGAAAGATTCTTAATTGCTTTCTTGTGAATCCTACTCTACTTCTAGTATTTAATCTCGTGAAATGATTGTTTCGATGCCCAATACGAGCTTTAATAATCTCAGATGTCTTGCACATAAGTAGGTGAGTATCTTACAATTATAACACTACCTGTAATTTTGACAAAATATTTAACTTATTCCTAATTAAATTAATGACTAAAATTGAGCTCTTAATTAGATTGAAAAAGTTATTAAAACAATCCCCAAATCTTTTTATATAAGAATTTTTTCACAGATTTAGATAACTATTACAATATTCTCTATACTTACACATCCCAATGAACATCTTGAAAGATGACAAAATTTATATCTATAACTGTTCTAACTTAAATTTCTGTAACCAAACTGCATTTAAATCAATGGGTATTTTAACTGTGGTCTTAACTAGATGGATTTATCTTATATTTTAAGACACTAGTAAACTAGACACTGTCACTTATATAACTAGGAGTACTTGCCTGATTTACCAACTGCTGGAGATCCTAAAACAACTAGCCTTGAATCAGCTGTTGCCGAGTTTTTCTTATGGTTACTGTTGGAGGTATAGGTGGTAGGTCCTGGCCATGGGGAGAGATGTGTAGAGGATATAGTGGAAGAACTACGAGTCTGGTTATTGCAGCTTGGACCGGTGTTTGTGGCCGTTCGAGTGGTAGAAGAAACAGTGACAGTAATAGCCACAGAACGGTTATGCGGAGAGGCACTTCGGAGGACTGGAGAACTGCTCTTATTTCTGTTAGTAGGAGCTGCTGTCTTGATAATTGTTGGGGTACAAGTCGTAGAATTGCCACTTCCATTCACTGAAATAGTAGCTGCCTTTGGGGATGGAATGCTTGTCGAAGTGGAAGTTGTAGTGGTTGTGTTACCATTATGTGTTATAGAATTAGGATTACCTGAGGCATTGATATTATCATTAGCTTCGTTTGAATGAATAATGCCTCCACTTAGGCTAATCCGTCTATGCCTTTCTTTGGACTGTGCCCTAAAAAGAAATGTACATTTTGATCTATTTTATATATATATATATATATATATATATATATATATATATATATATATATATATATATATATATATATATATATATATATATATATATATATATATATATATATATATATATATATATATATATATTCTGCATATCACTTCCAACTGTAGCATTCAATTAACTGGCAAAATTATTGTTGCGTTAGTAATTACATTTTAGATAACAATTAGAAAATAAGTGTTGGTTGGTGTGAAAATGAGAAAAAGTACTTTGAAAACATAAAACTGGAAGAGTTAAAAATAAAATTTTGCTAGGGTCTACTTGTTCCCTATTCCTTATGGAGTTAAATATATGTCAAATATGTTTTTTTCCTTCTCTTTTAAAAGAACAAATTGAAACTTTCATAAGTCAAAATATAGATACGATAGGCACATTTAGCTACAGAATATAACTATTGTTAAGAACTGCTATGAAATAAAATCTAAAATAATAACAATCAAGTGTTATCAGCTATTTCTATTCACTGGGTGCACAATTTAAATAACAAAATTGCAACAAACGATGTACAGTACATTCACTTTTCATATTGAAATCAGTTTTACCTGGAGCTGGAAGAAGGTGATCTCTGTGGTAGATTAAGAGAAGGCTTTAAAAGCCCTGACGTAGTTGTGGAGCTAGTTTTTCCACTCATTGCTCTCACTTAAGACATTAAATGTAGAAATATCAACACTAAAACTCTTCAACTCTGATGCCAACTCTTCAGATGTGAATTACATTGTTAACAGAAGTAAATACTTCAATTCACTGACTAAGTCATAATTTTGTTACATTAAACCATTAGAAACTCCGGTAAAGCGCATATTTATAACATTATATCATCTTTCCTTGTACGTATTTACATGTGTCCTCACAGGAAAGCTTTAAACATCCACTATGTTCAGGATGTGAATCATGATGTTTCGCTCTTTTGATAATTTACTAAAAGCATTTTCCATTGAAGTTAATGGTACTGCCTATGCCAATTCGTAAGTCCTCGAAATTTCAAAACTTATTGGCAAATATATACAAGGTTATCCAGTGGTCAAATCCGCAAATACACACAAGGTTATCCAGGGCTCATAAGTGAATTTACCTGGAAAAACAAAATAATTCAATAAATATAGATTTAGTGCAAACATAACATAGATAACTGTCAAAACCAGACACTTAAACACGTGTTACAATCTTGAAAGAAATTTTTAGAAACATTTTCAATGCAAAAGCAGTTGATAATTGGATTCGCTAAGTGAAGAAACAGTATATGCTAAATGCATTCATAGCTTAAAGGATACATATAATATGCATAAGAGAGTAATAATATATGAAATTGATCAGGAGATGGGGAGTTAACGAACACAGGGCTCTTTTCCATGAGCAGATTAAGCAAATTCAATTAGGTAATTACAGCTATGGAGTTAGGAATAACTTTGTACACCTGCTCTGCTGTTGAGAACTTGCAGGTTGGATCATTCTTCGTCAGAACCCTCATCCATGACCTTGCCTGATGTTATGTATAAGCAAACTTGCTTCCTCACCACATCAAAATGATGATCCATAGAGGAGACCTAAATTAATATTTGTTAAGTGCAAAAATAATGGCGCTGCTGTGGGGAGAAGGGTTTTCGAAAACTTATGTAAAATATCCAGGGAAATGGTAATATTAATGTTAATCTCAATACCATGAATACTGTATTCTTATCATTAACATTCACGTGAAATTAGAGAAAACTTGCGGATGCTGAGTAATTAGCAATGCGAGAAAACAAACTAGAGTAGAAAAAGTACAAAATATAGCCAGTTCTTTGTAGTGCTACATAGCAGATGAAATAGTTTAAAAGACAAGTAGTCTACTATCAAAGACCTACATAAAGGCCCAAAAAATGGGCAGTTACACAAACACGCACGGAAGATAACAATCTTGACAACTGTGATGATGCAATATAAACATACAGTACTTTAAGCTTAACAGGTCCTTCTTTCTCACGATTAAGAAAATGATTGAAAAGTATCATGATGAATCACATTTAGTCTGTCACTCTTTAATATTGTCTGAAAGACAATGGTAAGCTTGGACGTGACTTCCTAGTGCATGTCATTGCATCTATCACATGTATAAGACTTAAGATGCCTGTATTTTTTTTTTTTTTAATATGAGAACTGTTGGATAGGCAATTTTGTTCTGATCAAAACCTGACCATGAAAAACTTTTCTACCACTGTCCCGCAAAAAAAACAAAAAAAAAAAAAACTGAGTTTGACGACTTGACCAAATATATGACACGAAAGACTTTGCTACCCTCTCCTTATTCCAACGCAACCCTGCGTACAGTCCACTTGTATATTTCTTCCATTAGAAAGAAAATAAATACGAAAAGAAATAATGGATTTATATAATCATGAGAAAGAAAATAATGCAAATAAAATACGCAAGTAAGCAATGCATTTACATATTTTTTTTTATTAAAATTAATATCATAAATAAATTACTATATTCAAGAACACAAACTCTGTAAGTTCGAAAACAAAATAAATATACAACCAAAAAACTACTACTTACCAATACGGTCCTCTTGAAAAACAACAAAAACATCAACAAAAACCTATGTGTAATGCTTAATAGCAATGGAAGCAACATTATCTATATATAAAACAGTATTTATTTACACTAAAACTGATTCCACTACTAAGATTAAAATAAGATTATCCACTTAAGTCCTTGCACGTACGAAACTCACGTAGCACATAACAATGTGAGTAATTGTGAAAACAAACTCTGAGCACTGACGAAAGACAGACAATATTGTGCAACATCCCAGACTCTGTTCCATCCAGGCCTCGAGTTTATGAGATACAAGTGGAGCGGTTAATTAAAATACATCCATCCATCCATCCATCCATACATACATAAAAAAAACTTCTTTGCAGGATGTAAGGAAGTACTTTTTCAGTGTAAGAGTGGTTGATAATTGGAATTGGCTAAGCGAGGAGGTAGTTAATGCTAACTCAATCCATAGTTTAAGGACAGGTATGATAAGTATCACTAAGTACAAAATGGAACCGACCAGGAGACGGGAGGATACGAGCTTTGGGCTCTTTCCTGTAAGCACAATTAGGTAATCACATATGGGGACCGAAGGAGAGTAGTAGTTAGAGCTATCAACTCGGAATGTGACAAACCCACGAGCGAGCCAACAGTATGCGTAAAGGGAATCCAGCCTTAACTCCCCAGCTCCAACCTGTCTGTGTCCACCCCCATAATGGGAATTAATAGTGACAATATATATATATATATATATATATATATATATATATATATATATATATATATATATATATATATATATATATATATATATATATATATATATATATACACCAAGACCTAAAAATATATCTGCAGCAAGAAACGATGGAAACCGTATGCATACAAATATCAGTCTATTTGTGTAGGCTTCTATGTTTGCAATCAACAGACGCATATAAAACGCACCACCATTGTGGTTTTGACAGCTTAGAAGTGTGCCTGCATTGTGAGCGTGCCTGTGATAGTTTATAAGCAATGGCGTCAAGGGATGCAAGCTTCAAGGTGAAGGTCTGATATAATAACTTCTCACTTGAAGAGGGCGTGAAGTGTCTTTCCCCTACCCTGGGCACTTTTCATTTGGAATGCCTTCAATATCTGCGCCATCAGTATTAAGTCACGAGTATAAATAAACAGTGCCTAACCATCTCCAGCCACAGGTTCACTTAAATATTAATTTGGCGAAACTGCTTTTTTTTTTTTTTTACAAGATTGTGACACCAGGACGGGCAAAAAACATAATAAAATAAAACAGTCCTCATCGGGCCTGGGCACGAAGAATACATAAAGAGAAACAGATATGGAGTGTAATGACTTGTCAGATGTGAAAGGATAATAAGAGATGTGTAATGAATATCCTAACCGAAGGAAGAGTTAAGATCGAACTGTCTTAACGTATTATTTCTAAAATTGTTTGTCATAATAAAAAAAAAAGACCAAGATTGTAGGATAATATGAGAACTGTGTTTGTGAATCTTTAAATCCGTCCAGTGATTTTTTTTTCTTGAATCAATTCATAAAGTTGTAATTCAATAAGAAAAGTTTCTCTTGGGAAACTGAATCAATCAATCAATCAATCAATCTCTCTCTCTCTCTCTCTTACACGCAGACACAGATTATATATATATATATATATATATATATATATATATATATATATATATATATATATATATATATATATATATATATATATATGAATCATTTTTTACCCCGACCGGGACTCGAACCTAGGACTTATGATTACTAAGTCAAGGCGCTACCACTACACCACAGAAGGTTAAAAGGAATCCAACCTTATAGCTTATATCTGCTATACTTAGCAGATATAAGCTATAAGGTTGGATTCCTTTTAACCTTCTGTGGTGTAGTGGTAGCGCCTTGACTTAGTAATCATATATATATATATATATATATATATATATATATATATATATATATATATATATATATATATATATATATAAACTGCTGTTTCCACTCATTTCTCATCCAAGTCCAACAACACTGATTATAAATCATCAACTCAATTATATTTTACTCTTACAAAGTGCTCTCTCTCTCTCTCCTCTCTCTCTCTCTCTCTCTCTCTCTCTCTCTCTCTCTCTCTCTCTCTCTCTCATAAATTTTCTGATTCCCCATACATTTGCAATGGAATTTACAAGTATGTTCCTTATCAGTTAATTGCTTCAGTGCATGGTCTGGTATCTGTCGAAGGTGCAAACTTGCTCGCACTGAACAAGAGCAATATTTTCTACGGTTGGCGAGCAGATTCTTAAAAGCTACAAGGTTATGCTATATGCCAAGAGTACGTAAAACGTACGTATTACATTTTTATAACTAATGAAGTACAGTTCTATATGTTCAATTCCCGAACCGGGAGGAGTTGGGGTACGACAAACATGACCTGAAGCTGCTGTCCATGTATATATTTTTCTTAATAATAATAATAATAATAATAATAATAATAATAATAATAATAATAATAATAATAATAATAATAAAGAAAGAAAGAAAAAGAAAAAAAGACTCAGAAGTAGTAGGCAGCGGCTGCAAGGACGACTCTGAAGAATAAGTAGAAAAAGAAAGAATAAAAATGAAAAAAAAAAAAAAGAAAAAGTAGAAAAGGAGGAGGAGGAGAAGAAGAAGAAAAATGGATGAGGAGGAGGAGGAGGAGGAAAGGGAGGGGCAAAAGAAGAAGAAAAAGATGAAAATGTTCATGTCCATATGTTTAGAAGCTCATTAATAATTTCTCTCATTAATATTAGCGGTTCATTTATACGGGTAAAGGACGACTTTCATATCTACATCACCAAATCTCTCTCTCTCTCTCTCTCTCTCTCTCTCTCTCTCTCTCTCTCTCTCTCTCTCTCTCTCTCTCTGACAGGTCTTAAACATTGCTTAAGCATGACCTATCTATGACATTTATTAATTAATGATCTAATTCTGTATATGATTTTATTTCCTTTTCAATATACACCTTTCTGTCTCTTATATCGTTCTTATTTTAATGCGTTTATATATATTTTTTGCTAACTTTTATAATTTATTTGCTGCGTTCATTTTATTATTCATATACTGCTTACATTTACATTTACACGAGTGTGTATGTGTTGTGAAGAATGAAATGGAAGGATGGGGTGAAAATGCCATTGAATGCACGTGGCACGTCAGTGGAGAAGGGAAGAGTGCGTGGAAGAGATAGGAATGATTGGAGGAAGATTGTTTATAGAGGAAACGAGCCAAAGGGATTTTTCACACCTGCTAGCTCAGTGAACTGTGATGGATGGGTGTGAGGGGAGATGCCATGTGATGAAGCAGTGGGGGTGAACCAGCTGTGGCTGTCGGGTCTCATTGTAGAATATCCTTGCCCACCTACCTTGTGGGTTACCCAAGCAAGGTGGAAGAGAGGGAAACGTGGCAACTCTTTATCCCAAGGAGCTAAGAGGAGTGGTCGAGGTATGTGTGGATCATGGTGAATGTGCGTGTCTTGGTTCAGCCACCTCCCTTAAAAGGGGAAATGAGGCCATGTATGTATGTATATATGCATGTATGTATATCTAACTATCCATCTATCTATCTATACAGATAGATAGATATATAGATAAAAACTCATCATCTTATGAACACAGAACCAACATTTTAAGCAATTTACCACGTTCAAAAAGCCCCCTCATTGGTGTTCAGTGCAACGCTGAAACTGGCCGTCCAGATCTCAGGGCAACACTTAAGCTTTCCGAACTCTCCATTGTGACCACCGTGGCCGGATGGTAGTTCACGAGCTGTGATTCCTCAGATCGTCGGTTCGACACCCGTCTAGATCAGAGGTTAGAGAGGACATTCACTCAGGGTAACAGTCGCACACTGCCAAAATCAAAGTTCTTCGAAAAGGAGGCATCGTCCTAGCCCTTACTAGAAAAGGGAGTCAGTGACGTAAAACCGGATCATATAAGATTGTGTGTTAATAACCACTATATATTGGAAATGAATTATTAAGTTATGAGACTTGGGGTACTGCGGCTCTGCACTTACCTAAGGTATAAATGCTCAGATGACATATAAGCGGCTTTAATTTTAAGTCACGGACTCCCTTTTATACCAAGGGCTAGGACGGTTGCTTTCTTGCGAAGGACTTGTTTTGGCAGATGTAATCGTGACCCTGAGTGCATGTCCTTGCTAACCTCAGACCATGACGGGGTGCGATAAAAAGAAACTTATAATTTCGAGGGAGGGGGGCTAGAATACTTCCTCCGTGTTCCCCTACGTGTCGTAAGAGTCGATTAAATGGGGTGGAGCTTAATGGTTCTCCTCTTCTTAATATTTCGCTATCTGCCTTCACACAAAAATCACTGCCTTTAATCTTTCTCCTCTTCTCTCATCTTCTTTATCTCTTATAAAGATCTTTATCCCCCGCCAAGCATTACTTTAAGCAGAGACAGGAAGGTGGAATTGACAAACGGGAAGCGTTGTGCGCACGTGGCAATATCGCGAAATTTGCATCTCTCTCTCTCTCTCTCTCTCTCTCTCTCTCTCTCCTCTCTCTCTCTCTCTCTCTCTCTCTCTCTCTCTAACTTTTGAGTAAATGGTTGATTTTCACATGACGGTTTATTAAGACTATGAATCCTGATTGGTTCCATGTGGCAAGGTTATGAAGTATCAGATCCTGATGACATTTATTCAAGGAAACACGACAACTTCATAGCAACGAATGGATATAAGTATTTTGGCACACGTGGTATGTATATGATACTCCATTGAACTGTGACAGAGAGAGAGAGAGAGAGAGAGAGAGAGAGAGAGAGAGAGAGAGAGAGAGAGAGAGAGAGAGAGAGAGAGAGAGAGAGAGAGAGAGAATTTCAGTAAATCCAAGAGAAGAGCAACCTTAAATTAAGCTGGTGAAGAATATACTGTCTTATATATATTGAATATCTCGTTCTCTGTATATACAGTAGAAATAAAAAATGTTTGTGATTTCAGAATAATCAATGTGAATCAATAAAAAAAAATGTGATCAGTCAAAGCATAAGTAGCCTCGATAAACTACACACGCGCGTGCATATAAGTATATACACACTTATATATATATATATATATATATATATATATATATATATATATATATATATATATATATATATATAGATAGATAGATAGATAGATAGATAGGTAGATTGATTGCAAGATAGATAGATAGATAGATAGTCTAAAATTATAGGAAATGGCCCATTAAAGAAAACAACAATAAAATATATAAGTTGCATATTAATTTCGTGACCTCACAAGGTCACTTTCTCAAAGTACAATATGACGTGTCAGGGTTCTTATGATTTAAACCACTTTATTTACATCACCTGATTTAAATTAATTTATATCATTAAAAAAATCATGTTTTAAATCGGAAAGGCTTTTTTACAAATATCGTAAAATATTTAATTATATTTAGTTAAATAAACAGATACGCAATTTACTGCAACGAAAATTAATGTACATGTACATGTTCCGGTTTTACGTCACGGACTCCCTTTTCTACCAAGGGCTAGGACGGTTGCCTTCTTGCGAAGGACTTGTTCTGGCAGATGTAATCTTTACCCTGAGTGCATGCTCTTACTAACCTCAGACCGTGACGGGAAGTTAATGTACATGTACTCCTTAGTAATAATTTAGTCAAATAGTTTAATTGTCGAATTTCCTTTTTTATGGAAAATTTCAAGTTATTTTAGTTTTCGTATTATAGTCTCCGTGGCAAAATGGTAGCGTCCGTGACTCTGAGGCAGCAGGTCGAGGGTTCGCGCCCGTCACGGACTGAGGTTAGTAAGGGCATACACTCAGGAAAACGATTACATCTGCCAAAACAAGTCCTTAGCAAGAAGGCAACCGTCCTAGCCCTTAGTAGAAAAGGGAGTTCGTGACGTAAAACCGAATCCAAATCAGTTTTCGTATTAATTTTTTAGACGTAACAAAAGTAAAAAAAAAAAAAAAATCAAGGTACAATATACAAATTCATAAAAAAAAACTCGGCCAGGCGATACACAAAATAGCCCCCCCCCCCCTTTATGAGCTTATATATGTTTACTAATTATTACAAAATTACATCACTGTAAAATCAACTTTTGTTCAGTAAATTACCTGGGTCCGCGGTAGCTCCGTGGTAGAGTGCGCCAGTTGAGAAATGACGAGCTTGTCAGACCGAGAGAGCCAATCAGATAAAGTGTTTTAAATTTCTTCGACTGGTATTCTAACGAGTTAGGTATTTGCCAACCACACGAAGTAATGAACATCTCACCAGTCGGGCAATGCTATAATATCCTTTCTATGCTAAGAAGAGTAACTTTAATGATAACACTCAACAAGGGCTATTGAAAATATTGTTACAAATATTACTCTTCAAGTACTCTTCAATTATTACACTATATTTTATTATTAATTACTTGCTATGATATTTAAAATTAATTGCAAATTCTATTAATATTTTATTTATACATAACCACATAGATTGTAATGTTATCAACTGCAATATCACTGGGAGTGCCCATGTGCATAGGTCTCCATGTACAGTTATCTGAATGAATGAAAAAAATAAATCTTTCATAATGTCTGTTTGTTTGATTTTTTTTTACGTTTATCTATCACTGTTTATCTGATTTTTTTGTTTAAGCTATCGCTGTTTATCCGACTTTCTTTGAGAAAAAGATCTGCCAATGTATCTTCTCATTATGGGGCCTAGCTTCATCTTTCCCTTATTGTCACTGTAATTATTAAATACCTACTGAAGAACAGTCAACCCTGTGTAAGAGGAATACGAGACAAGACGCTAAAAAAAAACAGTTGCTTAGAATAATAAAACACGTCTGAGGTTAGAAAGGGCATTCACTTAGGGTAACGGTCGCATTTGCCTAAACCCAAGTCTTTCGCAAGAAGATATCACTCTAGCCCTTAGTAGAAAAGGAAGTCCGTGACGTAAAACCGATCACTCACATAGGACCCATCAATATTTGAAAACAGACTTGACAAATTCGAATAAAAGTATTTCAAGAAACAAGTCGAGGAAGGAGCGCCCCATCGTTTTCCTTTGTGTGACATTACCTCATCTCTGCCTTGTCCTTAACCTTTTTCTTTTCTTTCGTCTTGGTATTTTCTCCTGCCCGGGCCTTTATTGATGGGAGCAGTTTCTGCCTGTCTCGGTATCACACTCATATAAAATATGTAGAACATGATATCCCAAAAATACAGAGGCAGTTGTTTATAATAATAATTCAGCATTCATATAGGACCCATCAGTGCTTTAAGGCTTCATAAAAGAGGCTAATATTATTATATTTTTAAACGTTTTATGTGCAAAATATAGTGCCCATTTAGGGGGTGGAAGCAGACGAACTGAGGCCGGGGGATTAGGGTATACATTTTACTTGTTCAAAATATTAGTGCATATAGCGAATGCCTCAAAAGTGGAAAAAAAAAAAAGTCATACTTCTGAGGCATATTGTCAAAGGCTATTGGAAGAAATTTTCCGCTGGTATTAGAGGTGACTAGCTTCTGTCTTGCCCAAGGCAAGAGAGCCAACTGGGGATTTAAAGAGTGGCATTACTTGTGTAATATCAACACAGAAGACTCAGTTAGCATATCATTAAATGTGTGGGGGTTATGGTGGAGCAGTGCTTAGGTTTGCTTTAGAGTGAATAAAAAACCCGTCCTGCAACTTTCATAAGAATGTTTACGATTTTCTGTAACATTCTGATCCCTGACGAGTTGAGGAGACAAAAACCTTTGGGGTCTCCTATTCCGAGTGGGCCCACCAAGGCCCGGACACCCTCAGGGGGGACATCAATAACGAACGAACCAATTCCGAAGGGAAAAGAAATAAATACAGCATCTAAAGATGTAGTCACCGTGGCTCAATCGGTAGCGTCCGCGAGGCGTCAGGTCGAGGGTTCGCGCCCCGTCACGGTCTGGGGTTAGCAAGGGCATGCAATCAGGGTAACGATTACATCTGCCAAAACAAGTCCTTCGCAAGAAGGCAATCGTCCTAGCCCTTGGTTGAAAAGGGAGTCCGTGACGTAAAACCGGAACGAACAACACAGAGTCTATAGATATGAGTACCTTAGAGGAAGAAGGGAAATTGAAGCTAAAGAAAAATATATTAGTGTTAAGTAGAAAGCTGAAAGTTTGGATAACAAAGTTATCATGGCGTTGAGTTATAAAGACTCATTTTTCGCAAGCTTCTAAAAGCAGCTAAATGATATGGTTTGAGATAGGGAAAGAAATCTCCAATTCTTCATGTCTTAT